>JAVYIG010002770.1:0-228900 GCA_035222895.1 Strongylocentrotus droebachiensis
GATCGGTGACCATTGGTCCCCATGGTCCCTTTTCTTATGTTAATTGAGAGCTGATTTGATGAGATAACCACCTGTCAGTGACTATGCAGGGAGGTATAATCACTCCTGGAAAAAAAATGGGATAGAGGCAGGGGCGGATCCAGGAATTTCTTACCGGGGGGGGGCACAAAATGGCATGGGGTGAAATCAGTAGCGTACGCAGGATTTTTTCAAGGTTTTTTTTTAACATTTTTAAATCGGGCCGAAAATTTCGCAACGACTCAGCCGGCCGCTGAATAAGCGGGGGGGGGGGGGGGTAAGAGGACATATATTTTGTTAGGGGGGTCCCCCCAAAATAGCAACGACTCAGCCAACCGCTGAATAAGCGGGGGGGGTGGGGGTAAGAGCACACTTTTTTTTTTTTTTGGCTCCCGAAAATTTGAAATTCGCGCCGGCCGCAAATTCGCTCGGTGGGGGGGGGGGGCACGTGCCCCCTGTGCCCACCCCCCCCCCCCCCCCATGGATCCGTCCCTGAGAGGAGCTTAAGAATTAAAAAATGTGGGGCAAATTCGCTATGTCAGTGAACCATAAATGCTGCCATATTTGGACGGAAAATCACTAAAATATTCGTGATAAAGGAATGTGGAATTCGAATTTTTTTATCAGCTCTCTTATTGCCACGTGACGTAGCTACAGGCATATGGGGAACGAACCGCTCCCTCCAATCTCCTCCCCTCGTACGGCGAAAAAAAAAAAAATTAAAGAGTACATTTATTTTTTTTCGTCCCGAAATTTTGGGAAATTTGGTCGGCCGATATTTCGTTCATTGGGGGGGGGGGGGGAGGTAAGGTCACGTTTTTGGGGTCACCCTTTAGCACAATTTTTTTTTTTTTTTTTTTTTTAATAACAAAAAAAACAGAGGGGGGGGGGGTCCCGCAAAGCTCGCTCATAAAAAAGGGGGGTTTCGACCCCCAAATTTTTGCTAGGTAAGACAAACATTATGGCTTGTCCTACCTAACAACGTGTTATGTATTCAATTTGCAATCTGATTTCTGAATGCGAGGCACTTAACAAAGAATTGTGCATCCAATTCGATTACATGAAGAAAATGCTTTATTACTGGGCGAATGATTATCCCTGTCAGTGACACGGTTAAACATACATGATTTGTATCCTCGCGTTTTGAACTGTTTAGGCAAAATACATGTACTGGTTTCAGAAATCGCGGCCTAAATATATCAGTTTTTGAATGGAATCAAGTGGCACAATCCTGGCCTGAAACGGAAAAGAATCTAACCGATTCAATTACTGCGTTCCCTAAAACTATGGTTGGCATTTAATGCCACGAAGATCGATCAAAATTGACCTTTTTTAAATTGTATTTAATTGTTAATGGTTTTGATCAATCAGAGAGTAGAGGACAGGTCAACTACATTTTTCATTAAACCACGCGCCCGAAGCATGTCCTTTCGTAAAATGAAAGATGATTTTAAACAAATCATCGATTGGTCCGGTTGCATAACTTGATTGCAAGCTAGAGGTCTTCTCAAAACTTGTTTTAATTGAATATTTCTATTTCTAACTTCCCCAAATTTTCGTCGCGGTTAGATTGCTTCCCGATTGATGCTTTTTTGACAAAATAATGATGATTCCACAACATTTGTATTTTCACAGGTTATCAAGAACGAACCAAAGAAGCCTGACACTCAACAAACATGAAGATCATCGTTGCCATACTCTTTGCTATCTCAACCGTTAGCGCGACTGGCCAGTCAGGGCGTTTTCGGCCCGATCCAGCCGAGTTTAGTCTAATCGACGCCCTGCAATACACTTGCACCGACCTACTACCTGGATTGGAATATTTGAACTATTTCAGTGATCACTTTGGCGATTTCAAGATTGGACTGCAACCCATATGTACCGTCTTCCAAAAGCCTGGCGGTCCTTCCGAATTTGACGCTACGAAGTTCTGCAATTTCGTCGTCGACTTTTTCGGGCTCGATGACCTAGACCTGGTGAATTCTCCTGGTGTTGGTCCTCAAAGTAAGCTAGACATGCTAGCCTACTTTTTAGACAGAATCTTGGTAAATACCACCAGAAACCTATCTGGAAAGAACCTCAACAACCTCACAACCATCTGTCCCAACGCCTATCAGTTCTTTACATCTCCTTTCCAGAAAGTTCTTGAAGAATTCTTGACCGAGTATTACACTGAGCTAATAGGCGCCCTCATCCCCGAGATCGAATCCATTTGCCAGGACTGGAAAAGTTACTTTGCTAGTATGGGCGTGCCAGATGACTCTCCTTACCAGCAGTTGATTGGTAGTCTCGTAGATATCGTCCCGGAGCTTATGGGGTTTCGAAGTAATGAGAACATGTGTAAGAAGTTGCATCCATGGTTCGGCCGAGGTAAATGAATCTCAATTAACTTTAAGGCACAAAAATCTATGAAATTCTGTTCATATTTACATTTCATGTCCCAGTCTTTCTTTTTTGAATAATTAGAGCAATGTTTACATGGGAATTACTTGTTGACACCTGGCCATCCATTAAAAGATTAAGCAGTGGACTAAGTCAAGCCAGCCTTAACTTAAGCTGATTTCGAGAGCATGGGCCTTTTTCGTGGTCACTCGCACTCCACACCAACAAGGTATAACTAGTACTCATAAATGTACTATGTCCCAGTTGCAGACCAAGGAAATGAAAAGATCAAATTCCAACGGAATATGAAAGATAATACTAATTTAGAACTTCCCTTTAAAAAAAAGGGGGTGAAAATGTCTTTAAGTGGGAAAATAACGACTATTAGTTGTCGAATCGGCTTAAGTGCTACCAAGTCAGTAAGTAATAGTCTGATTTTCAGACCATTGTACCGAATGGTCGTATCATTTGTGCTGCGCAAAGATTCAATCAGTTTAATTTTGCCCATTACAAGAAGTGGGTTATTGATGTATACAAATGTTCATGTACTCTTTACAGCTCATTGTATGTATGTTATTACCAAAGAAAAAAGCCAGTCAGTCAATCAATAGTGTCTGACAGTAAAGTCTAGCAAGTAAACGGGTTTCCTTGCATAATTCTAATATTAGGACACTATAAATTTCACAGATAGGACAAACATGACATATTCATAATTCTTGCAAAGTTTTACAGAATGTGATGTTGGCTGCAAAAGGGACATAGTATCTTTAAAAAACTACACTGGCTTCCTGTAAATAAGCGCATCATGTTTGAACTCTTATTAATTATATTTAAAGCACAACACAGTTCTTCTCCTTCATACCTGACTGATTTGCTCAAACAATACCATCCACCCCGAACAAGCATTACTTTGTGTACCAAAAGCAAATGCATTATTCTATGAGGGCAGACAGGCGCGTACACAGGGGGGGGGGGGGGGTTGGGGGGGTTAACCCCCCCCCCCTTTGGCATTTTTATGTGTGTAAACCCCCCCCCCCAAAAAAAAAAAAAAAAAAAAAAAAAAAAAAACCTAAACCACCCCCCCCCCCTTTGTTTTGTTTAGTTTAGTTTTTTTATTTATTTTTCTTATTCAGCGGTCGGCTTAGTCGTTGCGATTTTTTTGGGACCAAAAAAAATTATTCAGCGGTCGGCTGAGTCGTTGCGAAATTTTCGGCCTTATTTATAAATGTTAAACCCCCCCCCCCCCCCCCCCCCCCCCCCTTGAAAAAATCCTGCGTACGCGCCTGAGGGCAGATCTTTTTCAGATGCTGGAACAATCTTTCCAAAGTCATACGACAGGCATACGACGTGCAAATCTTTACTAAAAACGTACCTCTTTGGCCTTAATTAATTAGCTTAAACTCTCCTTACTTATTTGTTTTTACCATGTTAGCTATCTTTTATTATATTAGTTACTAAGTTAAGTTAGTCAGTTTAGTAGTTATAAGATTTGTATATTTCTCTTTATTGATTCCTTTTATGTGATTATATTTCTCGTCACTCATGCTTGTACAGTACATAGAGAAACATTCGCTTATTATGCGCTTTATAAATATTGTTTATTATTATTATCAATATTTTCTGGGTTTTGTTATCCTCATACTCCACAGATTATGCTGGTCGGAGATGGTACGCAAATACGTTCGTCAACTTGATGAAAGATGAATTAAAGTGCTCAGGTGATTCGTGCGCCTAGGTCTTCGTCTACTAGTCTACAACTAGGATCCGTGAACTGGACTGGAAACCACCGCCTAAAAATAAAAATAAAATTTTTTCTGCATGTAAATTAATGTCAATTACGCGTAACAAAGGTGGTTGTGTTATAAGAAACAGAAATGTGTCGCGCATTACATGTGAACTTAACATCATCTAAAAAAAACGCTTTTATTAGAGAGAAGGTTAAGTTCTGGAAGAGGTTAAATAAATATTTGTGAGCTTTCTCTTTCCTTTTATGTTAGTGTAGACAAAATATGCACCCTGAAAAGGATGGCTCGACAAAATATGCATGGTAATCAATATGGCAAAATATATGTTAGGTGTTTAGACAAACTTTCATGCAACATGTTTGTGTACTTAATCCCATAACATTTCTGTGTCTGATGTATGTAACTCTCAGTGGGACCGAGTCAAATTTCTTGTTATTTTGATTCTCACAACAACAAAATACAACAATCTCATGTGTTAATTACAACCTTTTTCAATAATTGCATCCAGACACTTTCTGTCACAATGCAATCACATGACCAGAATTGAACTTTATCATCTTGAAGTAAAATAAGCAGTTGAAGACAGTACTATTATTTATTAATTGCATCCAGACACTTTCTGTCACAATACAATCACATGACCAGAATTGAACTTTATCATCTTGAAGTAAAATAAGCAGTTGAAGACAGTACTATTACTAGTATACTATATTTTAACCGGGATATACATAAATGCCCACTGCAAAAGAGGCGCCATTTTGGCCGACGCATGACTGCGTCAATAATAGATCTTTGGCGCACGATGAGAAAGTCGTTCGTACAAATGTGGGTGCACTATACACAAAGTATATTTAATTACTGACGTAAGGGCTATTTTTTTTCCTCGTCACAGTTTTGATTAACACATGTTATCAAAAGAGTTACATCAGCGTTTTTCAACCTTTTCATATTCACGGCACCCTTTTGAGAAAAAGGAAATTAAAAGTTTCTCGTCACCCGTTCCCAAATTCATCAC
The DNA here is from genome assembly GCA_035222895.1 of Strongylocentrotus droebachiensis. NCBI lineage: Eukaryota > Metazoa > Echinodermata > Echinoidea > Camarodonta > Strongylocentrotidae > Strongylocentrotus > Strongylocentrotus droebachiensis. The sequence continues at coordinate 5,161 of JAVYIG010002770.1, forward strand.
AGACGATTCATTTTGCATCACGCTGGTAGTCGTAAAGTGCCATAAACACGTATGGGCACATTCTTCTTTTTTAATTGCGAGTAAGCGAAGCAAGCCAGCACAATATGCTCGGTCACCTCACGAATATGAGGATATTCGGTCAACTCGTTGCCCAGAATCAGCCTGTTCCTATATATTCCGAACGAGTGAAGCGAACGAGCGTGTTATTATATATCTCCGATATTACAAAACATATATATAAGATATATTCGGACACCTCCCTGTCAAATATATATTCTGGAACCTTGTTATCAAAATATGGAGACATCCAGGCACTCAAAATCACAGCTTGAAATCAGATTTCTAAATTTTGCGAGCGAGGGAAGCGGGCCAGGAGAAAATAACACTTAATTGTTTTTCAAATATTATTTCATAATGAAAATAGATAGCCGTTAATATTATTTTGTTTCACGAATTTGACGTTTATTTAAAAATGCATCAACAATAAATGATAAATTTCTCTCGCGACACCATTAGAGATGTCTGTCACACCGTTTGAAAAACGCTGAGTATTCCTTTGCTTATGTTTAAAGTAATGTATTGAAATTTAAGTGATAGAGTAGTTTAATCTGGTACTAGACTTTCCACGAACTTGCGTGAGTGCGCGTGTGTGTGTGTGTGTGAGCGTGTTTTTGTGCGTTTTTGTTTAAAGTGGGAGCAGCTTAGTGTTAATTAAGATTTTGTTCCTCTCCATCGTGAGCTTGTTAAAAGTGTAACTATATTTCGCAGCCTGGTTAACTTAGTTATTTAGTATATTTCTTGAGTTGAGAATATTTGCAGATATCCACTGAGTGATTAGTGTGTGTGTGTGTGTGTGAGTTTGTGTGTGGATGTGTGTTTGTGTGATGGAGGGTGGCATGGAGAACCATAACTTTCTTCCTTGTACCAATAACATAACCTCCAGATTTGTTTAAGTTTTTTTTATATAGAGTAAATAACATGTACAATTGATTTGAAAAATAATGTTTATGTACTTCAAGTTCACTTTGTTCCTCAGTTATAATATAGTGCAAATGAGCAATTAAGCAATTAATATTGATAAGGTTTATTTTTTTGTGTTCAATTGTAATTTGTTCTTGTGTGTATTACATTTGGAGAAATAATACAAAATAACCCAAAAAAGTTTATGAATGTATAAGTTCATGTAACATTATAACCATGCTGTTAGTATCTGACTCGTAAAAGCTCGAAGTTAAAAATCAATACTGAATTAAAGAAACAATTAAAGTCTCTCTGTAAATATATAAACACGCTTGTAGTCTAGTCTGCAGACACAGAACATTGTCATTATGACATTGGTTAAGCGTAGCAGAGGGTCTGAAGTTTTACACAATGTAGATAAATTCCATTGGTCATATATCTACTCCCAAAACTGACAATGCTAGTCAAGGCTCAAGACTTCACAGAATTGTGTTGTTTCATCAAATTAGTCCAATAAGTAAAATTGATGGATTCCTATTTTCTCGTCCAGATCTTGGGTTCCATAATATTAATGCAGTGTATTGAAATATATCGGAATACATATTATCTTAGATAATTTATTTTCATTTGCTTTCTTTGTTTCATGCACTTTAGAGGCTCTAAACGAGGTGAAATTGCATTAAATGATAATTTATGTATATCATTTTTTGGAAAACATTAGATCCTTGACTTCAAATTTCACCACAAAATTATCAAATTAATTCAAAATTTAATTCTTTATGGCCTTATATATGCATCCATGATTATCATTTATTTGTCACTTTGAATTATTTTCTCGTGAACATGAATCTTTAGAATGTTTATTGCTTATTGTTTTGTTCTGTTTCAATTAAAACGCTGATCCTAAAATAAATTGTTGGTTCAATTCGAATTATTGTTCAGCGATTGTTTTTGTTTCGTTCACATATTTTTATTTAGCCACTAAAACCGAATTTAGTGAGAGTAGAAAATAAAATAAAAACCTATGCCCCCCCCCCCCCGAGACCAACAACCGACAAGACTGTTTCTTGGACCTTTGTTTAACTTATTCTAAAGATCCACGAGACCGGTGGCTCACGGAATCTAAAGCCAGTGAGGCCGACATTGTTTGACTGCTTTTCTGACGTGTTTCTAAGCCTTTTCTTTATTTGTATTTTTTGGTAATATCACCTCTTGGAGCAACTAATGCATTATTATTATTATAATTATTATCATTATTTATTTGACCAATCGAAAAAAACATACAATGAGTAAAACAATCAGATAATACATGCAAATAGCTTTAGGAAAGTTGAGAGGAGAGAGAGAAGGATGCAATCTGCTGGTCAGGGGTGATAAAAGCAATTGAAATTGCTTTTACTCGAAATCATGTCACCCCCACAGTCTGCATCCTGGAAAATTAAGAGTAAAGAACAGAATAAGAATTCACAATGTGATATAATAAATATATATTAGGATAAAAATAATTTGAACAATGACCATTATATCCATGATTACTTCATTACATTATTTTGTCATTAAAATGGCTTTACGTTCATCACATGAAAACCAAAAACTTTCGAATCAATAACATGGTGCTTTACATTAGAAACATTTGATATGATCATTATTGGGAAGAAAAAAAACGTAATAACATAAATTGCTTAACAATAATTTCTAACTTTCAAAATGAAACGAATAAAATTGTAATCTGAAACCTCATGTACGGATACAGCATAAGCCATAATCCATCACAAAAGTTGACCAGGGCCCCGTCTTATAAACAGTTGCGATAAATCTTATTTGATATTGATATCAATCGCAACTATGTACATAAGACTGCAAACTTGCGATTGATTCTAATCAATTGCAACTCTTTCTACGATGGGGCCCAGATTTCCGTTCTTTTCTAGATCATGTATATTTGATCGTTTCTATTTATTTTCTTTTTGAATTTCTAAGTTTTTCATTTCCTCGTCTTCTTTTTTGCTCTCTCCATTGAGTGTCCTCGTTTTCCTCTTGCTACTCTTTTCATGAATGTTTTTATGTCTTCAATATTTCATGTCGATTATTTAAATCTTTCATTATGCATTTCTGTTTAATGGTTCATTTAGACCAAAAACCAACGAGACCGCAATTTGTCTTCCTCCCCCTCAGTATAACTTCATTCTCTCGTGGGTTGTTGATCTCCTGGGTTCTCAATATCACTGACTCGTCCGCTCACTATTCATATGGACAGCTATTAATAAGGACGATATTCATAATTTCAGAAAAAGAGTCATTATTCATAAGTGCCATTATGAATAGCGGCCCTTCTTTATGATTATGAATAGCGACCCCCATGTTGCATTATGAATAGCGGTCCTTATAAGTAATGACCCTAAATGTGACTAATGAATAGCGACCCGCATCTCACATTATGAATAGCGGTCCTTATCAATAACGTTCGTCCTGATGCCTTTATGAAAAGTGACCCCCTTTCCGTTTGATGAATAGCGGTCCTTCACGTATAGGAAGTTACACGTGATGAATAGCGGTCATCGGTCCTAGTGAGGTTACCAGCCAGGGGCGGAACCAGCCGGCGGCAATGGAGGGGCCCGATTCGTGAGAAAATATTTAGCGGCGAATCAGCCAGCCGGTGAAAAAGCGGGAGGAAGAGGTGGGGTACGGAGCACTAATTTTTGTTTACTCAACACCCCCCCCCCCCCCTCACCCCCTTCAGCACACAAAAAAACTAGTACTTTTTTTTTGTCAGGGGATGGGGTTCGTCTTCTTTCTTTTTTTACAAGGTAAGATTAACGTGGTTTTACCTGTTATTTTTTCCAGCGGAGTGGCTTCGCCCCTCCCCCCCCCCCCCTCCCCTGATCCGCCACTGCCCCGCCACTGGATGGGGAGGCGGGAAGACTTTTTGAAGCGCCTCTATAATCATGAATGTATCTAGTAGTCAAAATTCAAAAAAAGTATACATTAGTTTTTGCTAGGTAGGTCAAACGTCATGGCTTGTCATCCCTAACACCACTTGCAATATATATTCTGAGTATTGAAATACAATTATTCGTAAACATGTGTAACATGTGAATGAAATAATTCGAATCGGGGCACTTAAGTATAAATTTGGTTACGATACAAAAACATGGCCTATTCCGTCATTCCGAGATCGAATTGGATGGATGATGGATGATGCCAACGTAGGGTACAAATTAGGACTATCTCAGATTTTCCCGTATTTCGTCTGATATGCCGAGTGCAGATGGCGACAGCAAATGTAACGAATATGAGTGAGTTTTCTCGTTTTTGTTTTTCTTATTATGTCTGATTCACTTTGGTGGTTTGTATTTTCTTTTTATTTGTGTGTGTGGGGGTGCGAATGTAGGTAGGGTACATGTACACGTATGCGTGTGTTTGTGTGCGTGCGTGTGTGCGTGTATGCGTGTGTGAGTGTTTGTGTTTATCTAACGTATGTTATTTTAGCCTCGTTTAAATGTTAACAAAAATTGTTTTAAATAGATTGTTTCTGTTTGTCTGTCGCTCCAATTTGGGGTATTCTGAGGGGGCTAGAAACAATGTGTGGTGGAAGTGTGGTCGGGTGGTGTGTGTGTGTCGCATGGTGTGGAGGGGGGGGGGGAGTAGTGTGTTTGATTGGATGGGGATATTTCCCGGCCCCTCCACTCAGTGTTATTTAGGGTACGCATATGCATGTTCCCTCTTTTTGAAAACTTCCCCGAAGTCCGGTGTGTAAAGTCTTTTTTGTGAATGTAAGAGCCGGACTTTGGTTCGTGAAAAGTACCCCTTTACTGGACATTTGGTAACACGCATGATATCCCTCCGTTCACGGAGTGGGGGGGGGGGGGCGGGGTTATTTGTTTTAAGTTACAACTGATTTCATTTTTGTTTTCATCAATTGTCCAATCTATGTAATGAAAATGTTTTGAATTCATGTCAAGGAAAAACAACTGTATTTTATTTAGAGGATTAGTTTGTATGGTTTGGAGAAAAAAAAGAAAAAACTATTGAAAAAAAAAGCATTGCTTATCAAATAAGTATGGCCAACTTTTATAGCTCGTTCTTTCCTGTAGGAATAGGTTGCTATCCGTTTCTGATGTTGTATGTCTTTACTTTTCTCTCTTTGGGTATAAATAATTTAGTTGTTAACTGTATATGTTTGGTTTACATTTGTCTCTGGATCCCTCTTCATATCTCTCTCTTTGATGACTCCTATCGTTCTCTGCAGCTAGCTCCTCTTAAACCTCCTTTTCACTCCCCGTAATATGCCTATATATCCTCCTCCTTTTAATTCCTTCCTCTTCTTCCTCCTCCTTCTCCCCCTCATTAGGAGTACTTAAACATGAAGAGGCCGTTGGAGGGGGATGAGGTTGAGGTAATGGCATTCATTTTCTACACGTGCCTTGTAATTTTGTTGGGGGAGCTAGAGGGGTTCCCCTCCCCTCCTTACATCATGATATTGTAACATAGACAAAATAAATTCTGAATTGCCCTACAATCAAACAAACAAGAATCAAACTCAGTCAAAAAACGAACAGTGAAAACACCAAACTAATTGAATTGAGAACCTACAAATAAATGGAGCTGAACAGAAGTATTCGAAATAAAAGACATTGAAGAGAAGAAGTCTAGAAGTGCTCTGATTTATTTTGCCTGCACTACAAACCTCACCTTCCTTGTTTTTACAAAACATATTCAAATATATTCAAATGAATGGGCAAGTACCCAATAGAAGAACAGAAAATAAAAGAATCCATAAATTTGAAGAACCAAGGGTCAAAGGTGAACTAATGAGGATGAAATGGGACAAGGATGAGTCAGGGGTAGTCTCCTGAATTATAATGAAGGATGAAGGCAAGGGATAGGAGCTAGGTGAAGGCGATGCAAATAAAATGGAAATGAGATAAATGGCATAAACAACTGAACAGGATGACAGGAAAACAACTTAAAGAACTAAGAAGAAACCATTTAATCTATTACATAATCATGATAGAAGTCGAAGTGAGGTTATTCACTGCACTGCAAGTCACTCTTTTTATTTTTTTATTTGTTATTGTTGTATCTAAGTTGAGGGCTGCGGGCACATCAAGCTACTTTGCTTATATCTGTAGCCCTCCTGCATGTAATGTATGTTAATTATGCATTCAATATATTTGTTTAATTTCGTTTATTATCTTTATACAATTATATACACTTAAAAGTGGAATATGTATGTTCATATATACCTGTCCTTTTTACCGCCAGAATAATTGGAAGAAAACAATAATGACAAATTGATGACATAAGAGATTAAAATGTATAGCATACAGAAGTCAAGAATAAACAAATGATTGTGGAATATAGATTACTGCAGCAAGAGATATATAAAACATCATATACGATGGTAAAAAACGGCACTTAAGTCACACAATTACTGCAAAATAGTCATATACTTAGTAGTTCCCAATACCAGTATAAAATTAAAATACAAAACGAAAAGGGGAATTACAAAAAACACATTCTATGATAATCTCCCTATATAACAAATAATAAACATATATAATGAAGCACAGAATCAATAAACTCTACAGTTAGTACAGTAGGCCTGATACTTTATAACGTAGTATGGTATTACTTCAGAAATTATTTCATGGTATACCTCCTATACATTGCGTCCCAGAAAAAACGAAACCGAGAAGTATCGATGTTTTATCATAACTTAATCACAACCATAATTAATGAGTGATACATATTTAGAAAGGTTAGAGTCTCCTCTTTCAGTTGATGCTACTCAGATGATGCATATTTCGCGCATAAGTGATTAAAAGCAATTTGAAGGAAGGAAACCAAAAATACATTTGGCGGGCGGTATCTGAATTTCGAAGAAAAATTCACATTTCTAGAAAGTTGAGTTTCTGCCCTTTCATATGACACCTCAATCAGGAAAAATGAGCGAGGAATAACAAAGTTCCGTTTCTTTAAAGTAGTGCTTGCATTTCCATAATTTTATTAAACGAATTCGTTTTCACTGGCTGCCTGCCGTATCAATAAACGAAATTAACAAAAGACTTTACTCCGTTTCGTTGACAATCAGCCGTAGACGAGAGTCTTCATGCATGGCTGATTGTCAACGAAACGGAGTTAAGTCTTTTGTCAAATCTGCTTTTTGCTACGACAGGCACCCAGTGAAAACGTAATCGTTTGTAAAAATTATGAAAATGTAAGGGCTACTTTAAACAAACGGAACTTTGTCATTCCTCGCTCATTTTTCCTGATTGAGGTGTCATATGAAAGGGCAGAAACTCAACTTTCTAGAAATGTGAATTTTTCTTCGAAATTCAGATACCGCCCGCCAAATGTCTTTTTGGTTTCCTTCCTTCAAATTGCTTTTAATCATTCATGCGTGAAATGTGCATCATCTGAGTAGCATCAACTGAAAGAGGAGACTCTAACCTTTCCAAATATGTATCATTCATTAATTACGGTTGTGATTAAGTTATGATAAAACATCGATACTTCTCGGTTTCGTTTTTTCTGGGACGCACTGTATATACACACACATATAATGACGCACAGCATCAATATACTTTACATTTAGTAAAGTAGGTCTGATACTTTCTAACGTAGTGTTGTATTACTTCAGAAAATATGCCATTATAATCTTCCTATATATACATTTATAATGAAGTACAGAATCAATATAGTTTACACTTAGTACAATAGGCCTAATACTTTCTAACGTAGTGTTGTATTACTTCAGAAAATATGCCATGATAATCTTCCTATATATAAACATATATAATGAAGTATAGAATCAATATAGTTTACAGTTAGTACAATAGACCTAATACTTTATAACGTAGTGTTGTATTACTTCAGAAAATATGCCATTATAATCTTCCTATATATACATGTATAATGAAGTACAGAATCAATATACTGTACACTTAGTACAATAGGCCTAATACTTTCTAACGTAGTGTTGTATTACTTCAGAAAATATGCCATGATAATATTCCTATATATACATATATAATGAAGTACAAAATCAATATAGTTTACACGTAGTACAATAGGCCTAATACTTTCTAACGTAGTGTTGTATTACTTCAGAAAATATGCCATGATTATCTTCCTATATATAAATGTATAATGAAGTACAGAATCAATATAGTTTACACTTAGTACAATAGGCCTAATACTTTCTAACGTAGTGTTGTATTACTTTAGTAAATATGCCATGATAATCTTCCTATATATATACATATATAATGAAGTATAGAATCAATATAGTTTACAGTTAGTACAATAGGCCTAATACTTTCTAACGTAGTGTAGTATTACTACAGAAAATATGCCATGATAATCTTCCTATATATACATATATAATGAAGTACAGAATCAATATAGTTTACACTTAGTACAATAGGCCTAATACTTTCTAACGTAGTGTTGTATTACTTCAGAAAATATGCCATGATAATCTTCCTATATATACATATATAATGAAGTACAGAATCAATATAGTTTACACTTAGTACAATAGGCCTAATACTTTCTAACGTAGTGTTGTATTACTTCAGAAAATATGCCATGATTATCTTCCTATATATACATGTATAATGAAGCACAGACTAAATACAGTTTACACTTAGTACAATAGGCCTAATACTTTCTAACGTAGTGTTGTATTACTTTAGTAAATATGCCATGATAATCTTCCTATATATATACATATATAATGAAGTATAGAATCAATATAGTTTACAGTTAGTACAATAGGCCTAATACTTTCTAACGTAGTGTGGTATTACTACAGAAAATATGCCATGATAATCTTCCTATATATATACATATATAATGAAGTACAGAATCCATAAAGTTTACACTTAGTACAATAGGCCTAATACTTTCTAACGTAGTGTTGTATTACTTCAGAAAATATGCCATGATTATCTTCCTATATATACATGTATAATGAAGCACAGACTAAATACAGATTACAGTTAGTACAGTAGGCCTAATACTTTCCAACGTAGGTATTACTTCAGAAAATAAAACATGATAATCTTCTTATATATGTATACATATATAATGAGGCACATAATCAATATGCTTTACAGTTAGTACAGTAATACTTTCTAACGTATATATGGTTTTACTTCGGAAAATATGCCATGATAATCTTCCTACATATACATCCATGATTAGGCACAGAATCAATATACTCTACAGCTAGTACAGTAGGCCTTATACTTTCTAACGTAGTGGTTTTACTTCAGAAAATATGCCATGATCATCTTCTTATATATATATATATAATGAAGTACAGAATCAATATAGTTTACACGTAGTACAATAGGCCTAATACTTTATAACGTAGTGTTGTATTACTTCAGAAAATATGCCATGATTATCTTCCTATATATACATGTGTAATGAAGTACAGAATCAATATAGTTTACACTTAGTACAATAGGCCTAATACTTTCTAACGTAGTGTTGTATTACTTTAGTAAATATGCCATGATAATCTTCCTTTATATATACATATAAAATGAAGTATAGAATCAATATAGTTTACAGTTAGTACAATAGGCCTAATACTTTCTAACGTAGTGTGGTATTACTACAGAAAATATGCCATGATAATCTTCCTATATATACATATATAATGAAGTACAGAATCAATATAGTTTACACTTAGTACAATAGGCCTAATACTTTCTAACGTAGTGTTGTATTACTTCAGAAAATATGCCATGATAATCTTCCTATATATACATATATAATGAAGTACAGAATCAATATAGTTTACACTTAGTACAATAGGCCTAATACTTTCTAACGTAGTGTTGTATTACTTCAGAAAATATGCCATGATTATCTTCCTATATATACATGTATAATGAAGCACAGACTAAATACAGTTTACACTTAGTACAATAGGCCTAATACTTTCTAACGTAGTGTTGTATTACTTTAGTAAATATGCCATGATAATCTTCCTATATATATACATATATAATGAAGTATAGAATCAATATAGTTTACAGTTAGTACAATAGGCCTAATACTTTCTAACGTAGTGTGGTATTACTACAGAAAATATGCCATGATAATCTTCCTATATATACATATATAATGAAGTACAGAATCAATATAGTTTACACTTAGTACAATAGGCCTAATACTTTCTAACGTAGTGTTGTATTACTTCAGAAAATATGCCATGATAATCTTCCTATATATACATATATAATGAAGTACAGAATCAATATAGTTTACACTTAGTACAATAGGCCTAATACTTTCTAACGTAGTGTTGTATTACTTCAGAAAATATGCCATGATTATCTTCCTATATATACATGTATAATGAAGCACAGACTAAATACAGTTTACAGTTAGTACAGTAGGCCTAATACTTTCCAACGTAGGTATTACTTTAGAAAATAAAACATGATAATCTTCTTATATATGTATACATATATAATGAGGCACATAATCAATATGCTTTACAGTTAGTACAGTAATACTTTCTAACGTATATATGGTTTTACTTCGGAAAATATGCCATGATAATCTTCCTACATATACATCCATGATTAGGCACAGAATCAATATACTTTACAGCTAGTACAGTAGGCCTTATACTTTCTAACGTAGTGGTTTTACTTCAGAAAATATGCTATGATAATCTTCTTATATATATATATATACATATATAATGACGCACAAAATCAATAAACTTTACAGTTAGTACAGTAGGCCTAATACTTTCTAACGTAGTGTGGTATTACTTCAGAAAATATTACATATATAATGAGGCACAGATTCCATATACTTTACAGTTAGAACAGTAATACTTTCTAACGTAGTATAGTATTACTTTAGAAAATACGCCATGACAATCTTCCTATATATTCATATATAATGAAGCACATAATCAATATACTTTACAGTTAGTACAGTAGGCCTAATAGTCTCTAATGTAGTATGGTATTACTTCAGAAAATATTACATATATAATGAGGCACAGAATCGATATAATTTAAAGTTAGTACAAGAATATTTTCTAATATACTATGTTATTGCTTAAGAAAATTTAATTGTGACTATAGTAGTAAATAGTAATAGTTATATTACCATTAAACTCATTAAAAACAACAGATATCATCATGTATCAACAATGTTTATAACTGATATTGAGGGAAAAGAAAGTTTGCCACTGTCAAAAAATGAGTTAATGTTACATTTAACATTCTATTCATACAACCATGAATGCTCGATCACATTACATATTTTGGTATTTGAGAAAAAATCGTTTCTTTTTCTTCAAGTCTACTAAAATGTGATATAAGTACCTCCAAATGAGAATACATACAATCAATAAAACAAATAAGAGTTAATATCTTTCTTTTCATTTAATTACAGTATTGGGCAAATCCAATGTAAACACATGTATGTCCTATATGTACCTAGCTCCATACATTGCAAGTATTGTTGAATTGTATTATAGAATTGTGAACATTAACTGACATGCAAATATCATTCTTGTTCATGTTTTTGGGAGATTCACGCTCCAGTAGGGCTATCAGCTTCATACAGTCATCAGATATACTGAATCCGAGATGTGGTCGGCAACTATTAAAATGGGACAGAATAGCGTGGACTTGCCTACGAATTGACAAGATGATTGGATATTGGCAATCAATTTGAACTCATGATCTAGGACCGTGACAAAATAATAATGCTTTTGGTTGTTCCAGCGGTTGTTAGATGCTATAATTATAATACATGAACAGTGTACATACATAATTCAGAGACCACCACGACAAGCAAGTTATTCAATACAGACTTAGAAACATTAATTTAAGAGTATAATCAAATTCAAATCCATATTTACTGCAGTACAGAGTGTGATCCAAATCAGTTGCACTAGTAAGTAATAGTATTGCAGTGCAAGATAAATGTACAAATGGCCGAATTGAGGAGTAAAAGCTGACATTGCTTTCATTGATTGATCAACACCACCAATAATTGTATTTCTTTTATTGACAGAATATTGAGAAATATATCGTTTTATCAAGACATCGAAGATAAAATCTTGCAAAAACATGTACAAATATACAGTTGTGTTTAAGAAGAAATACACATACAAACAAACATATAACATATAATTTTGTTTAAAAAATACAAAACAAATAATACTCCAACTGTTGCCTGTTGGAAATGTTAATTTGTATATAATTTGATATATCTAGCTTTTTAATTTACATGCATCTTATCTTTGAGAACACAAAAAGTCAAATTATCTGTGAGTATGAAGTACTTTGATTTCTTTTACATCCATGTGCTTGAATTTAATTCCTCTCACTTGAGGCACATCGTTATTCACCGTAATCTATAATGTCATTAATATCCAAAGGTTTCGAACATTCAAACTGTACATAGTACAATCAACTCTACAAAAATGCATAATTTTATATTCATAGCTTAGTATGAGTAAATGCCCTCAGTATCACACATTATTTTCTTAAACATTCAAAATGAACAACATCAACTAAATAATCTTCCAGACCTAAACCTTGCCTGTATTCCGGGGTTCACTTTCTTCTACATATAGTACAGGGTAACAGAAAATAACGAAAGTAAACGCAGAATTTGTGGTTAGTAGATGCCATGTTGAGTCTCAAAACAGTCTTGTATCAAGACTTCCATATCAAACATATAATTTACATTTCATCGCAATACTTATTAATAGGCTTAATTATGAATAATATATATTTCTAACGAAAAAATAATAATATTAACACTTATACGATAGCAATATTGTACACTGTCATATATCTTTGAATTGTCTCTTGATGAATCGACGGTTTTCTGTTCTCCAAAATCAGCACATGTATTAACAATCAATATAGTGTTGGTAAAAGTCTATGGGCTAGGAAATATGTTTTGTTTATTACAAATAAATAACAAAGAATAGATGGATCATCGACTACGCGCAGTCGAAAGCGATGCCTACGCCATAAACTGATTTTACAAACGAAAACGGAAGCAATCTTCAAGATTCGAGTTTGCTTGTTATCCATTAACAGGTTCTCAGAATATGGTGATTACAATTACGCTATTTTTCATATATACCGTATGTATGACAGTTTGTTCTTTGACCGCATGACCCTAAAATCTAATCAGTTTATTAGCTCTGCAAAAGACATACATGTCCTGAGCTTGATAGTAATCCATCTGTCAGTTCTATAATACTAATGCGTTCACAAGCTATTTTTGCATACATAATGAGCCCCATGAACTTGACCTTTGACCTCATGACCCTTTAATCGAATCAGTTCATTGGCTCTGCAATATACATACATGTCTTGAGTTTGATGGTAATTAATCCATCAATCGGTTATAATGAAAATATGATCACGAGCTATTTTTGCATACATAATGAGCCCTGTGACCTTTGACCTCGTGACCCCAAAATATAATCAGCTCATTGGCTCTGCAAGATACATACATGACCCAAGTTTGGCGGAGTCCATCAATCGGTTCTTGAGATAACGCGATCACGAGAACGGGAGTTACGGATGGACGGCTAATTCATCGTGGAAGTATGAATACAGCAACAAAATGGCAATTCTTGGGAATCAATAGTTCACTGTGACGGCAAATGCAACATGGTCGATAGACAGGGTTATGTGGCTTCAGGTATGTCCAATCTTTTCCTGTATCACTCTTCTGATTTGTGCAAACGTCATGGATGACTCATCTGAAATGAGGATAAAGGGGAAAAAACAGTTATATATTTAAATACTTTGTGTTATTATAAACAAATAATTACCGTTGGTGTAGGTGATGGGACAAACTATCACTTCCGAGGCTATCTGGATGTAGCGCTGAGGAAAGATAGCGTATACATTCAGATCGCCGAGGAAGTGATAGTTTTCCATCGCCTGAAACCAAAAGGTGATTATTTGCTTTATATTCCACATCGATTCCACATCAATTAACAGCTAACAAACGGTGCACGATACGTACAGTGCATGCAGTATACGTACGTACGTATACGCAACGTATACACGTATACGATCTTCAGTGAAAGTGCGTTGCACTGTATAGATAGTGCTAGTATCTTTAGTGAAACTGCGTTGCACTGTGTAGATAGCAGTATTATGTAACGAACTTTTCTTCTCCCATCAATGATGGGCTAATCACGTCGTGATTTACTTTTGACCAATCGTACAGCAAGTTTCTTAGTATGTTGAATATATAATTTATTTTAATCCAACGATGCTTGCAGTACTAGAAGCGTTGACAGATTATTTGGAATAAATATAACTGCAACACACTATCAAAGTCAGTTGTTTTTGTGTGTGGCTAGGAGTGTGGTTCAAATAGGAAATCCAATCCAATAGTACAGTCAAACCTGTCTATAGCGACCACCCAAGGGAAAACCCCAAATTTTGTTTTTGTAGACAGGTGGTCTTAGTGGACAGGTTCCTTTAGTACATATTTAAATGAGAAGCCATTTTTAAGGGGAAAATAAAATGTGGTCTTTGTAGACAGGTGGTCTTTGTTGACAGGTCACTAAAGCAGGTTTGACTGTGAAACAATAATGATAGGGTAGGGATGTGACTAATCAGCTATTCAAGGGTGACATTGGGTTAGAGACGAGACTAACAATTACCAGACTAACAAATTGAGTAATATCATAATTACAATTTATAGCTTGGTCTTATTTACCCAAAGCAGTATTAGCAACATTTTTCCTGTAGGCTCTGCAATTATTATTACTTCAGCAACGTCCTGCATGTTTATTGCCTGGTTATAGCCCATTATGTCAGAGAAATCAAGTCAGGTCACATTGCTTATGAAGGCTGTAACTTATCAGCAGAAATTTTGGAGGTAAAGGTTTTTGTATTGCCATCAGAAGTTAAAAACTTTCAAACAAGATTAGTAAATGACATATTTGTCGAGTGCCATCTCAGTCTCCGATGTGATACTTACGTCCATGCGGTAAAATGTCGGCTGCATATCCTAACCCGGCATCCTTCATGGCAGTGTATAGTCTGTCCACCTGGTCCCCCGGCCTAACCCTACGTCTCCAGTCACGGAGCATCTCGTCGAAGCCCAACCTAGGGACACTATTGAGGGTCAAATCTGGTCTGTTCAGGTACCTCTCTACGCCTGAATGCGCGAAGCCGAGCTGGTAGCCCAGACCCTGAACGTCATTGGGTATGAACAGGACGTTGGTCAAGGTTTCAATCAGCATGTCTGAAGCATAGTGCTGCCGCCCTTGCCTGCAGAGCAAAACGAAACAAAAATATGGAGAAATTAGCAAGCAAATTCATCAAGAAGAAAATGAATCCGCTGGTAGATTTAAGAACTGTCTGACGCGGTAAACATAATGCTACGTTTACATTATGTTCCCGGCGGCCAAGGCAACCACGTTTCAGGCCACCGTGGACGAAACGAGATGCACGTGAGACAACGCAGGGGACGGAATGGATAAACGTGACAGGCCTTGCTGTGGATGCCGGGCCAGGTTTTAAACTGTCAACAAATTTGCCACGGCAGTCACGGTAGGAAAGAGAAACCTAGGAGGCCGTAGTAAAACGGGGTGAACGCAACAAAACGTGACAGTACGTAATAGGCCGTAATAAAACTTAGAGGCGGTCCGTAGTGGGTCGGGAAGCCTGTGTATTCCTCGGCATCTCACAGTCCTTTTGTGTTTTTCACGTTCTGCCGCGTTTAGTCACACCTGCTCATGATGGTGTACAAATCATTACACAATCTTGCCCCTTCTTATTTGAAGGATCGTTTTAATTATAATAATTATCTATACGGGTTGAGATCCCAGGGAAATTTAGCTCTACCCAAACCGAAATCCGAGAGCTGTCGGAGAATGTTTTTATACAGAGGCTCGCGAGAATTTAACCGCTTACCTAAAAATATTAAACTCTCCAACAGCTTAAGTGTTTTTTGCAAAGAACTATCTGCCATTCATTGATCTTGCCTAGACTTTCAGTGGTATTATGCCTTGCCAGAAGTTACACTTAGCTGTGGGGGGGGGGGGGCGGGGGGGACACATTACTAGTAATTAGGGTAGACATGTATTTAAGTTCTACTTGTATATGTAAACATAATTGTGTAAATCAAGCTGCTGTTTGAAACTATTGATGCTTTTTCTTTCGTGTAGCCCGAAAGTGTAAGGTATTTTTAGACAACACAGTGGGCGGATCTCTCGCGTGGGGTTTGGAATTACATGGTGTTATGCTGGGCGCGTCCGGGATCCGTGAATTAGGTAGCATATTTTGTACTTGTTCATTCACCTATTCAATTGCTTTGATTTCTTTCCCCGGACGCGCCAGGCGTTACATGTGCCTTCCACACGCTTTGCAAGAGAGTTCTTCTCCATTTCTCTTTCTCCCTTTCTCTCTCTCTCTCTATCTCTCTTTCTTGCAGTCGTTCCTCTTACTGTTTCGCGCGTGGCGGGTTAATTATCCGCAAATCTCAGCAATTGTAAATGTATAGCCTTTTCTTGCTTTTAATTGTTTTGTTTCATTGGTTAACACGAAAGAGGACATGCAAGTGTTATACTCAGCAGCTTGTGCATTATTTTTAAAATTTCTATTTACGTAATGTTTCTTTTAACTGTACCTGGACCCCCAGGAAGAACAGTGTCATATATTTTTATGACACTGAACGGGCAATCCAGCCAATCATTTTTAAGCAATCTATATACACATGTAATTTATTTTTTTAAATTCTGTTATGTTTCATTTCGTTTTATGTCATATGTTATTTGTCTTTTTAATATGATTGGAAAATAAATACAATACAATAGTGCACGTTTAGTCACGGTTGCTTCACGGCTGCTGCGCATTTTGACCCGTTTTGCCACGTTTTTTTACTGTTCTCACAACAAGATAGGGTGTATTGTAGCCGTTTCGTCGCGTTCAAACAAGGCGCGTTCCGGCGTGTGACGGTTTACGACCCGGCGCGCTACAGCGCGTTGCGTTCTACTACGGTCTGACACGGTGCGCCATGTCTGGAGGGGAGTATATAAAAACCGGGCCCGGCAGCGAACTTTTTTTTCCTACGAACTTTTATACCTGGCGCATGCTCACATACGAACTGTTATACTTGACGCATGCAAAGAGGTCACAAACAATTAGACTTTGATTATTTATTGCTTTGCCTCACTATTTATAAAGGTAAACAACTAAATAAACTGAGATTTGAACCCTCACGGCATCTCCAAGGTTCTATCAGTAACACGCTGTCCTTACCGATTGAGCTATAAGGAGTTGATGAAAGATTGCTTTGTATAATTACTATCACCCTATTGACCGCCCTACCGGATTCCACGTGCGCATGCGCTGGTTTCCTTCGCGAGTGCGCATGCGCAGGTTCCCCTCGCGAGCTCAAAGTTCGTAGGAAAAAACGGTCCCACGGTCCTGCACCACCACCACCACCAGTAGAGGGGCAGGGGCAGCCTGAATTATAGATCCTCGCCGTTCACCGCCGCCAGATGAAGAGGAGCGTGCTGCTGCTACTGGCGCATGCTCACATACGAACTGTTATACTTGACGCATGCAAAGAGGTCACAAACAATTAGACTTTGATTATTTATTGCTTTGCCTCACTATTTATAAAGGTAAACAACTAAATAAACTGAGATTTGAACCCTCACGGCAACTCCAAGGTTCTATCAGTAACACGCTGTCCTTACCGATTGAGCTATAAGGAATTGATGAAAGATTGCTTTGTATAATTACTATCACCCTATTGACCGCCCTACCGGATTCCACGTGCGCATGCGCTGGTTTCCTTCGCGAGTGCGCATGCGCAGGTTCCCCTCGCGAGCTCAAAGTTCGTAGGAAAAAACGGTCCCACGGTCCTGCACCACCACCACCACCAGTAGAGGGGCAGGGGCAGCCTGAATTATAGATCCTCGCCGTTCACCGCCGCCAGATGAAGAGGAGCGTGCTGCTGCTACTGCGGCTGAGGAGGCTGAAGAAGATGCACCTGTTAGAAGGACTGCAGGGCGGAACTGTGTGTCTTGTATCTCGATGGCTGGTGTTACTCTTCCTATGATCTCGTCGAAGAGCTCTGGAGGCATCCTCAGATAGTTCTGGAAGGCATCAGGCGCGAATCCAGGATTTCTTAGGGGGGGGGCCCACTTTTATTTTTTTGGTCCGAAAAAAATTTCGTAACGACTCAGCCAGCCGCTAAATAAGCGGGGGGGGGGGGGGAAGAGGACCCTTTTTTGGGGGGGTCTCGAAATTTGACATTTTGTTCCGTTGGGGGGGGGTGAGGTCACCTTTTTTAGGTCAGCCATCGGCATATTTTTTTTTTTTTTTTTTTTAATTAAAAAAAAAAAAATCACAGAAAAGGGGGGGGGGCGGTTGCTCCAAAATACACACATAAAAAACCGAAGGGCGGAGGGTCAACCCCCTAACCCCCTCCCCCTTCTGTACGTGCCTACTCGTCTGAAAATAGTTTTTCCCCTCCCGCGCAAAGCGCGGAAGCTTTTACGTTTCATTAAATCATTAGAAAAAGAAGACGATTCGTTGTACAGTTTTTTACTCTTAATCCTCGTCTTAATTCATCCCCCTCTCCCGCGCATAGCTAGGAAGCTTTTACGTTTCATTAAATCATTAGAGAAAGAAGACGATTCGTTGTACCGTTCTCGACTTTTAATCCTTGTCTAAATTAAGTTCCCCCTGCCCTCCCCCGCGCGTAGCGCGGAAGCTTGTACGTTTCATTAAATCATTAGAGAAAGAAGACGATTCGTTGTACCGTTATCGACTTTTAATCCTTGTTTAAATTAAGTTCCCCCTGCCCTCCCCCGCGCGTAGCGCGGAAGCTTTGACGTTTCATTAATTCATTAGAGAAAGAAGACGATTCGTTGTACCGTTCTCGACTCTTAATCCTTGTCTAAATTCAGTTTTCCCCCCGCTTCGACGTTTCATTAAATTTTTAGAGAATGAAGTCGATTCGTTGTTCCGCTCTCGAAAATAATTTAGTTTCCCCCACCCGCGCGAAGCGCGGAAGCTTTTACTTTTCATTAAATCATTAGAGAGAGAGGAAGATACGTCGTACCGTTCTCGACTCTTAATCCTTGTTTAAATCAATTCCCCCCCCCTTCCGCGCAAAGCGCGGAAGCTTCGACGTTTCATTAAATTATTATAGAAAGAAGACGGTTCGTTGTACCGTTCCCGAAAATTATCCTCGTCTGAATTAAGTTCCCCCTGCCCTCCCCCCGCGCGTAGCGCGGAAGCTTTGACGTTTCATTAATTCATTAGAGAAAGAAGACGATTCGTTGTACTGTTCTCGACTCTTAATCCTTGTCTGAATTTTAAATATGTTCTTTGTCTATTCCCTTTTCTTCCTACGTCCTCTTTCTTTACACTCCTCTCTTTTTTGGCCAGCGTTATTGAGGGACCATCCCACCGCCCTGGCTACGCGCCTGCTGTCAGATGATTATGTTGATACCTTGTCCGCCCCGGAAGCTCAGGGGTTTAAGGTTTTAATTTACGGTCAGATTAGCATTCAGGGGTCCGCCTTAGCGCCCTAGACGGGTTCCAGGGGGGCAGAGCCCCGGAAGTTCAGGAGTTTAGGCATTTAATTACGGTCAGATGAGCATTATTTTGATACCTAATTGTTACAATGGCAGGTCACTAATTGGCTTGGGGTTCAGGGGGCGGAATCTCAAGGGTTTTAGGCACTCAATTACGGTCAGATGAGTATCGAGGGGCCCGCCTAAGGGCTCTTGGTTGGGTCCAGGAGGCAGAGCCCCCAGAAGCTCAGGGGTTTTAGGCGTATAATTACGGTCAGATGAGCATTTTTGATACCTTATTATTTGTGACACTAGCAGGACACTATTTGGCGTAGGGTCCAGGGGGCAGAGCCCCCAGAAATCAGGGGTTTTAGGCATTAAATGACCGTCATATGAGCATCTAAGGGCCCTCCTTAGGGCCCTAGGTGGAATCCAGGGGGCAGAGCCTAATAGGATTTTAGGCATTAATTTAATCATGGTCAGGTGAGCATATTTTGATACCCCATTATAATGTGACACTGGCAGTTTACTATTTTTTTCTTTCTCGCTCTCTTTCTTTCTATTTCTCTTTAATATACTTTTTCAAAGAAAGTGTGGGGGGAGGGGCTCGAGGATCCCGATCCCCGTCTTTCCGCGGGCCCTGATAATTTATGTAGGCATCTCAAGAAGCATTTTCTTGCCTGGCTGTAAATTTAGGAATTTGTCATTTTCCAACAAACGCATGAAGTGAGGAAAATTATCTCATTTCAGCATTATTTGTTAACCACCGTTATGGAATTATAAATAAACCACGTTTGAATTCTATTTCTCCAACCCCCCCCCCCTCCCCTATCAGTATGCCAGTGCCCCCCCCCCCCCCCCCCCCCCTCCGATCTACACCTTGTTGGCGGGAAAATTGCAA
Organism: Strongylocentrotus droebachiensis; assembly: GCA_035222895.1. Classification (NCBI taxonomy): domain Eukaryota; kingdom Metazoa; phylum Echinodermata; class Echinoidea; order Camarodonta; family Strongylocentrotidae; genus Strongylocentrotus; species Strongylocentrotus droebachiensis. Next base: position 25,596 of record JAVYIG010002770.1, read on the forward strand.
CTGATATCCCTTACCTTTCTTCATTCTCTTTTTTTCCTTTCCCTTTCTCTCCTTTTTCACTTTCCCTTCCCTTCCTTATCTCTCTTTTAGGTTTGCTGGGGGGGGGGGAACGGTCATTTTGGTCCCCAACCGTCGCTCCACACATCGTTGGCGGGATTAACCGCAACTGATCTCCGCTTTTTTTCTCCCTTTTCTTTTTTTCTTCCTCTTTTTGTTCCCTTTTAGCTCTCCTCTTTTCCTTTTCCTTCCTTCTCTCTTTTTTTAGCGGGGACGGGGGGGGGAGGCTAGGGTCTTTTGCCCCCCCCCCTCGATCCACAACTTGTTGGCGGGAAAATTGCAACTGATATTCCCCTTCTTTTCTTTTCTTCTTTCTATTTTGTCCTTCCCTTTATCTCCTCTTTATCTTTTTTCTTTCCCTTTCCTTCCTTCTCTTTTATTTTTTTATTGGGGGGGGGGGAAGGGGAGGCAAGTCCTTCCCCCCCCCCCCCCCATCTCCTTCTTCCCTCTTTTCTTTTCTTCTTCCCCTTCTTTTCTTTCTCTCCTCTTTCCCTTCTTTTCCTTCTCTCTCTCTTTTTTTTTTTTTTTTTTTTTTGCGGGGGGGGGGCCAAGGCACGCTCGGCCCCCCCCCCCCCCCTGGATCCGCGCCTGGAAGGCATCTTCGGTCGGGAGCTCTCTAGTAAGAAATTATGAGTAGTGGCCCAACTGCTGCTGTCTTTCGATAACCACATGGATCTTGGCCTTCTCATCCGCCTTCTTCTTGCCTGCTTCACTCTGGCCTTCCCTCTCTGCAACTGCTGCTGGCCTAATTCTCGCCAATCCAAAGAGTGGATTTTATACCGTGGGCACAAGCGTGCTCCAAAGCTGCCCAGCGTTCACGTTTCATCCGTAGAACGCCTTGCAAGAACGTGACAAACATGTCAGATATATCAGAACGTGATAAACGTAAGGGACCCCATGATAACGTGATGGACCGAGAGGGAACGTTCTAGCATCCGTGGTAGACCGCGGGCCAAACCGTAGTGCGCCTTGGAGCCTCCGCGACTCAGCATCCCCATCCCCCACGGCCCGTCACGGATACCGTGATAGACCGTGAGAAAACTTGGCAAGACCTAACAAAACTTGAATACAGAGATAAAATTGGCAAAGATCCCACGGCGCACTACGTTTCGGGCATACGGGGCTGCCGTGGCCGCCGGGAACATAGTGTAAACGTAGCATTAAGCCTCTTTCAGATATGAAATGTAAAACTTGAAGCCCGCTCAGGGCCCTGTTTCATAAAACTTGATATCAATAACAAGTTACAAGCTACTGCTATAAGCTACTAAAACCATGGCATCTGATTGGCTGAGAGCAAATTTGTCATAGAAATTCAGTAGTTGTTATAGATAACAAGTTTTATGAAACGGGCCCCAGATATGACGCGGTAAACCTTAAGCCTCATTCAGATATGACGTGGTTAACCTTAAAGTAGCTGTACGTGCGAGAAATTAAAACTGTATATTAACTAGATCATTTTTGTATCATTGCAAAGGGGAAGCTAAACAAACCAAAAAATATCAACATTATCCTTTTAGAAGTTGTCATGGGATTGAATAATCCGTTATCGAAACTGACCATTGACCATTTTGTCGTCCTTGATCACCCCTCTGTGTACTGCCAAGAAACGTGACGTCACAATACAGACAATCGATCGCCGGCTAGCTAGGCTTAGCACAACATGCACAGCTATTGTGACGTTGCCAAACATACAATTATCATTCATCATAATGTTTGATCTTTAGGAGGATGTCCTACTCGATCTAGAGATCGAAATTTATGAAAAAAGTGACGGTGATAGTGATAGTGATGATGATGGGGGAGGTAGGAGAAATAAAAGGTAGAGGAAGACTAAGAGAAGAAGAAGACAGCATTGATGGTGCAGCTGCGGGGGCCAGTCATATCTCCGCACGAACCTGAGCCCCTTTCGCGGGCAGGAGGCGGGCTCGGTTTGCCTGTTGACGACAGAGATGCTGAATTCTCTGGTCATTTTATGTCCCATACTTTACCAAGTATTGTTGAATTAAGAGCACGAGTTTACATTATAAGTATTACTTATGTAAAACCTCGTCTGATCCGAGCTCCAGCTGGCCCATCGTCTAAATATGATCATCAGAAATAATTGTAATAGTAACAGCTAGTAACAATTGTAAGTTTACGGTATTACAGCAACGAAAGCGGCGGTCGGTAAAAGTACTGTGAACTAGACCCACACTGGGTGATATATTTTGTCTTTTTTTGGAAAGTCTAAGATCACTCTTCGCAAATTTCAAGCAGATTAAATCTTAGACGAATCAATGCGGGATTCAAACCTGCTAATATTAAGTACGATTAGATCTATACATCAAAAATACATCAGGATTGATAACAGAAGCGATTGAACTGCATAGAAAATCATCATTATAATCATCGTCATCCCCATTAATACAATGACATCTCAATAAACAACAAAACATAACAAGATATTTGGAATAATCCAAATGCATTTGTCATTTTTACATTATACAAATGGCATAATAGGCAATTAAAAAAAAAATTGCCGAAATTCGGGAGATTGTTAGTCCGCTTCCGCTATGCAACCTTACACGTGTTAACTATGTGTATGTGTGCGTCTCGCTAGTGCCCCGAGCTAGCGTTCCGGCTCCCTGGCCCTAGTATGACGTTGAGCTTCAGTACCCGCATATTTCGCTTTCAAGACAAGATTTGAAGTTCTGAGGAGGGTTTTGGAAAAATGCTTATTGAAGTGTTTAATTGATAAGTACAAAACTTTAAAGCAAATGATTTGTTATCTCACTGATATAAGCTTCCCTTACGTGTATAATTTGCCCATTATGTAAAATTTGGTAAAATTTCTTTGCACAGCTACTTTAAGCTTCATTGAGATATGACGCAGTAAACCTTCAGCTTCATTGAGATATGACGCAGTAAACCTTCAGCTTCATTGAGATATGACGCAGTAAACCTTCAGCTTCATTCAGATATGACGCAGTAAACCTTCAGCCTCATTGAGATATGACGCAGTAAACCTTCAGCCTCATTGAGATATGACGCAGTAAACCATCAGCTTCATTGAGATATGACGCAGTAAACCTTCAGCCTCATTGAGATATGACGCAGTAAACCTTCAGCCTCATTGAGATATGACGCAGTAAACCATCAGCTTCATTGAGATATGACGCAGTAAACCTTCAGCCTCATTGAGATATGACGCAGTAAACCTTCAGCCTCATTGAGATATGACGCAGTAAACCTTCAGCCTCATTGAGATATGACGCAGTAAACCTTCAGCCTCATTGAGATATGACGCAGTAAACCTTCAGCCTCATTGAGATATGACGCAGTAAAACTTCAGCCTCATTGAGATATGACGCAGTAAACCTTCAGCCTCATTCAAAAATGACGCAGTAAACCTTCAGCCTCATTGAGATATGACGCAGTAAACCATCAGCCTCATTGAGATATGACGCAGTAAACCTTCAGCCTCATTGGGATATGACGCAGTAAACCTTCAGCCTCATTCAAAAATGACGCAGTAAACCTTCAGCCTCATTGAGATATGACGCAGTAAACCATCAGCCTCATTGAGATATGACGCAGTAAACCTTCAGCCTCATTGAGATATGACGCAGTAAACCTTCAGCCTCATTGGGATATGACGCAGTAAAACTTCAGCCTCATTGAGATATGACGCAGTAAACCTTCAGCCTCATTCAGAAATGACGCAGTAAACCTTCAGCCTCATTGAGATATGACGCAGTAAACCTTCAGCCTCATTGAGATATGACGCAGTAAACCTTCAGCCTCATTGAGATATGACGCAGTAAACCATCACCTTCATTGAGATATGACGCAGTAAACCTTCAGCCCCATTGAGATATGACGCAGTAAACCATCACCTTCATTGAGATATGACGCAGTAAACCATCACCTTCATTGAGATATGACGCAGTAAACCTTCAGCCTCATTGAGATATGACGCAGTAAACCTTCAGCCTCATTCAGAAATGACGCAGTAAACCTTCAGCCTCATTGAGATATGACGCAGTAAACCTTCAGCCTCATTGAGATATGACTCGGTAAACCACAGCTCTTTTAAATTTATAACATAAGTGTAATTTGTTTCATATTTTTGTATCTCATAATGCTGACCTAAATGAATACGCGTATGGTCTTTGTTGCACGCAGCTGCCGTTAGAAGAAAACGCTACAGATTACTGATTCGCATCGGTAAGAGCCTTTAGGGCGGGATAAAATCAGCTTGTGCAGCCCTTTTGAAAACAAAATGGCAGGCCCTAAATGGGTCCCAGGTAGGATAATTCCATGGAATTTGCTGTGCCCTGATACGAATGTGTTATCATAACAAACATTCAATATTGAAAGGTAAATTGGGTTTTACTTACGCGTCAGTAAGGTCAACACCATAATCCGGTTCAACTGTTGTAAATAGAATTTAGGGAGAGACCAGACATTGAAGAACAAAAATTGGATTCAATATACAAATATTGGTGAACTTTTTCATTCATACAGTTTATAACAAAACAAAAGAAATTAGTACTACAGGAAAGATTGGGAATACAATGGGAACAAAAAAATGATGGGAAAAGTTGGTGCCAATCATTTTTATCTCCTTCTCTTAAAGATAATACAAGTTTTGGTATGGGGTCATGAATTTGGTTCAAATGAACATATTGGGAGCATATGCGATCCTACAATATTCAGTGATCGCTATCGCGGTTGAAATCGAGTCTGAAGTTATGCAATTGTAAATAATAAACTCTTTATGTTGTATATAGCTCCCTCTCACGGGTCAATATATTAATAAAGCTATAAAACAATGTTTATTGACTAAAATAGACCAATTAGCTTTTTCCGTTTGGAAATTATATATCACAACTACATATTCTGAGATTGCATGGTCGCAGCTACCACTGTACGGCCGTAGGCGCTATATGAAATTCATCAAAATTTACCGGGAGGACCGGTAAATTTTTATATTCAATTTCTCTCGAAAGCAGAAGTTTTTTTGGGGGGCTAAATATTCTAGTGCTTATGATACATCCACAGGGGCATCCAAATATATCAAAATTGTAAAGAATCACTATCCACCCAATTTTCAAAATACCCCAAAACTTTGTATTACCTTTAAACTCTATAAGATAAATCTAATGTATATTAAATGATCCAATATTGTGAAATAATAAACAAGAAAATAGTGATTACAAATTCTAAAACTGGTCTTTCTCGGAAAATCTAACATTAATTTACAGGGCTACTTATTAGGGGGAGGTTTCGGACGAGGCGTTATCTGTTTTCCATGTTCCCCAACCCCTTCCTCCCCATATATCTATCTATACCACCGCATATGGGTAATTACCTTCTATTGAAGAAGTGAGGCTCTGTTCTACTAGTGTTGACGTCCCCTGCTGGATTGAGAGATTGAAAGTCTTCTTTCCATCCTCGTATGGCGAGAACTCGAGCTCAAAGCTCAAGACACTGCTCTCCTCCGCCAGTAGATTCCCAATCGAGATCTTAAGGTTTGATGAGGAAGGAAATAAAAGTTAGTGGCGGGTGGCAGGATCTTGACCTCACATGGTTGTGAATTAAATTTACAACTTACAAATTTCACTTCTTGGCAAAAGCCTTGGATCTTCAAAGCATATGTATTTAAACAATTGACAAACTTAATGGCATCAGTTTGGTAGACTTTGTGCATCTAAAACTAGAATAATCCACAAATTTCATGAAGACAAAAAAATCAACAACAAAAATCGAAGAGATTTGACTTTATACTCCTTTTGACCAAACTTCTTTTCCTTTCGTTATAGCAAGTAATAACGAACTAAATTCATGCTGATATCCATCCCAGATGATGCTCAAGGCACCTAAAAATATTATTATTGGCCTCGCTTTAGTAAAAATATCCTACGTTCTGAAAGCATTCATTAACTTAATCAAGCAGTAGATTAATGATAAATATCAAAAGCTTTTGATAAAGAAAACTATAGGAAAAAAAAATATGCATAAATATCGGCTTACTTCGAAATTTGACTCACCGTTTTCTGCTTCTCTATGAAACGATCACTGAAGCAAATCAATAGATCTATTGTCATTGATTCTACCGAAAACTTGGTTGCATTCCTTACAGGGCCGAAGGGTTCCAACAACACTTCTTCGGCTCTCTGAATATCCTGAGATCAAACATATGGTGATTATGGTCAAAGTTCAAATTGAACGGAATAATACGGGAGAAAGCGGCCCAAAATAATTATAAACTGTTTATCAAGCTGTGCATCTCAGTCTCAAGTCCCCCTCCAACTCTAATCCAAGTACAATATAAAAAGACATTTGTTGAACAAATCATTAATTAAAAATCCAAGCAAGTAGTCTGTATATGTAAAAAAAAGTCTTCATGTTTTTTTTTCTTCAAAGTTCGATTGTATAAGTAAACTCATTATTTTATTTTGTTTTGTTTTCTGAACTGAAATACACTGTTTAGCTGTAATAGGCTTAACTAGCAGTTGTGCTAGGATCTGGCCCCTTTTACCAACAAACGGTTTCTCTTCTTGTTTATTTAAATATCATTGTATGAAACGTATTGCTGTATTTCTGTTTGAAAATAAACCAAATCAAATCAGAATCAATATAAAAGAATAAAAACAAATCATAATAATTTCAAATCATTCATACCTTTATAGGTCTCCTATAGGGATGAGTGACGTACACACGTAGTGTGACTTTCCGGGAAGAGGGCATGAAGAGAGGCTGGAAGGTTACACATCTGAACTGAACTCCTTGGACGTTGGTGGAAGACAAGGCAAAGAGTTGCAGATGGTTTGTAGTGAAATCAACCTTGTCCTTGGAGACGTGGAAACCTTCTGATGAATTAGGAAGCAATCTCCTGCGACTGAACGTTCCTTGATGAATAAAAGAGAGCTTATAGCTATATTAAATCTTTGAATCTCGTTAAAATATCTCAATATTTAGTTGGCTAAAATAGCAGCAGCAAAATGAGAAAAACATAAAGTTGCAATCTATGAAACACAAATTAACAATTCTGTGATGTATCTTTTGTGGGCTATCCCATTTGTTCTGTACTGAAAATTTACATTTTCTTATTTCTTGATGAAGGAATAGATGTTTGTTGTCATTCAGGGGTTTTGTAAAAGTACCAGCAATGTCTTTATGAAGATGAAAAGGTAATTAGTTCAGCCCTTAAATAATGTATGTCTAGAAAGGGTTAATACCTAGTCCTGTCTTGGTGTAGAGGATCATCCCTGAGCCATCCCTGCATTGCTTAGGGCCGACGCAATGTGGAAGCACTACTGTAGCAGGTTCGAGCAGTTTCTGAGTTAGAGAACACTCCACGACTGGAGTGATCAACACTTCATCGTCCCGGAGAGGAATCCGAGCAGCGCCCTCTCTAGGTACCCTGATGGTGACCACAGACCTCATTCCCCTGCGAAACGCTCCGGCAGGGATTGAAACCCGGATACCAAGTTCACGCAGCTCCACTACTCCTCCTCTGTGATCCAGGATGCTGCTCGAAATGAACTCTACGATGCCTGGATTAACTTGGATGGCTGTAATGATGAGAAAGTGACATTGGTGAAAAAAAAAGGGGGGAGGGGGGGGGCAAAAGGGAGTTTAAAAGGCAAACAAACAGGGGTAGGAATTCAACTTTACTGGGAAACTTTATTCAACATCATGAAGTCCATCAACAATCGTTATGCTGGTAAGCCAAAACAAAGCCATTCAGTTTTATAGGTTACGTTGAATTTTATTTTTTAGTTATTATTTTTTTATGAATTTATTTTTGTTTATTATTATTATTATTGTTTATTTATTTATTTATTATTTTTTGGTGGGGGGGGGGGGAGATATTTGTGATGCACCAAGAGATGCATGCTTACTTTTCTATTGATTGGGTAAATTTTACAGGAATAGCAAAAACAATAATTACTTGCAGCTATGCTCTCTGCCGCATCGTTGAAACGGAAAGCTTGGACAATCTCCAAGAGTCTCCCTCGGGTTCCACCTCTCCTTAGCCATTATCTGAGCATGCGCAGAACAATCCGACATACTACATACGCAGGTAGGGTGACGGTCTTACACATGACACGCATGATGTCAGAAGCGCCAAAGTGCAGGCTTGGGGCAAGCTGAAGCAAGTCAGACATGGAGCACATCCTTTTGTCAAGTTCTTCAAGAGCGTCATCTAGAAATAATCACATGATAAACAAAAAATAATAGCAATAATTATTATCATTATTATTTTCATTATTATCAACATCATTATCATCATTATTATGATTGTTGTTGCTGTTGTTAATGGGCCACTTCATATAAATGTGCTCAAGGCATAAAAAGAGAAGAAAAGAAAGAAAATTAAAGAACATGGAAATATGCAAAAGAAAAATAGCTTGCAAAGTGAATCTGATGGGTAGTAGCATTTTAAACAATTTACAGGCTTTTTGAACCCAGGACATCCATTTTTTTGCAAGTGGGTAAAGTTAAGGTACCCACACAACCACACATCCCCCCACACACGCGCTCAAACATCCAAGGCAAACCTGTTTGGTTGTCCTGAATATTGCATTCCAGGAGAAGCTCAGCCATTTTATCGCTCCTTTCCTTCCTATCTAAACCAATCCACGAATTATCAACGAGCTGTCTTGCAACCTTGGTCAGTGTTGTCAAATTAGGTTGCTCAATGAGTGGAGCAATAACGTCGTCCTCCAAGCAGAGAGCCTTTCCTAATTCCCAGGCCAATGGCAACCTCTTCACTGCCCGAGCGACGCTGCAAAGTTCCTCCGAAGTTGGCGGTCCTCCAGATTTGTTGATGTCATCAACAGAATTGTCCTGACCTATAGTAAATAAAAAAGAACCGTTTTGCGATTGAAGGGTTTCGGTACCAACATGTGGCAGAATTACTGAAAGGCTGTATATGTATTCTCTCATCAAAAGTATCCGTTTATGGTGTGTTCGGAGGAATTAAGGAAAAGATAAAGGAAAGGGCAGAAAAGGAGAGAGATATAATGATGAAATTAAGTTTTGTCTATACTTCGACAAGACTTTGGCCTTTGTTGTTGGTGTTGGTACACAAAAACTGAGGTGATATGGAAAAAAAGGAAACGATGGGGAAGGAATGAGTGATCAATATCAAGAAGTTTATGAGCAGATCACAGAAGTTGAAGTATGAAGGGTGCAGTTCTGAAAAGAACTATCGGTATTCCTTTGTAGAGAAAGTTAAATCAAGGTGCGCATAAACCCTGAATTACAGCTAATTGAGAGAGACAGTTGCATCACCGGGTATCGTTCCTAATCGATCAGTTGTTTCACGGAGTATACTTTTCTATACTTTCTATGGGAATTCTGTTGTTTTCATCTACTGTTTAATCTTTCTTTCTTTTTTTCTTTTTTCTTTTTTTTTTGGGGGGGGGGAGGGGGGGGGGCAAGAAGACAATAATACCATTCCCGAATCAAGAGGATTAAACAAATTAAATCAAAGGATATAAAACATTGTTTGATAATGAAGAAGATGTTACTTTGCCTAAATCCGTAGTCCTGATGATTTCCACATAGTCCGCATCCGTTCTTTTGCTTGGTGGAAGTCTCCTCAAAGATTTGCTTGCAGTCTGCTTCTTTCCAGGCAAACTTACCCCATCGACAACTAGATATATAGTAACAATTGATGATCAACAAATAAAACATCTCTATATTGTTAAGGGGCACAAAGATTTAGTATTTCGAATAACTCTATCAATTCCATAGCCCTTCTAGGTTACATCAGAGGAAGTATCGATGATAATGAGACTTGTGATACCGAAAGTGTTAAAGTACTTGGTAACATATGGGATACAAAAACACCAAACCCTTTGGACTTGCCCTAAGAAAGGAGGGGTGTGGCTCAATCGGAACCTCGTCCGGCTCCCATGACTTTCGTCATTTGCAAAGAGTAGGGTGTAACCCAGCATGTAGTGTGCCTGTACACAAACTGGTAACCTTTCTACAAATCTTTGTGATAGGCTGCATAGAGTGGTGAAGTGTGACGTCATCAAAAATCTATTTTTAGAATTTCTCAATTTTTTCTTCATATTCCGAAAGAATATCAAAAATAATGTCCAAATGTCGAAAACCAATTGAATATGTTAAGTATTGGCTGAGATATGATCATCTGAATGAATATATGTCCTATGGGAACTCAGTGTTATATGCTCTGGCTCCTAACCATTAGGAGCCAGAGCATATAACACTGAGTTCCTATGGGGAGTATATTTATTCAGATGGTCATATCTCAGCCAATACTTAACATATTCAATTGGTTTTCGACAGTTGGACATTATTTTTGATGTTCTTTCGGAATATGAAGAGAAAATTGAGAAATTCTAAAAATAGATTTTTATGACGTCACAGCTTCGGTACTCTATAGCCCTTGAAGATTAACAGAGGAAGAAGAAGAAGAAAAAAAAAGAGAAGAAACTATGTCAGAGTACGGCCTACTCTGGGATATCTCTGATTTTGATGCTGTTTGGATGGACTCCCAAACGCGTTTCAACGCCTTTATAGCTTCTGGTCCTGAAGGTTGATATGCTTTCCAACTAGACAGTATCTGGATGTTGGCATCCTTTCTGTTTGCAAACGTTCGATGCTGTATGTGTTCTAGCTCCGTGCGGTTGAATTCCAACTTCTTGCCAATCTCAAAGAACTGCTCTGCCTTGATCTGACTGGCAAACGCAAGCAGCATCTTGTCGGGAACCTCACTGTGATCGATAGTAAAGTGAACCAGTTATTACTTCGCGTCGGGTTGGTGGTCGCGTTACCCGACCTTTTGTGACAACATCCCATTTAATTCATAAAAGGTGGGTGGTCATGTTTGTGAAATAAACCCCTCTCATCTAAAAATTAGTGTAATCCCAATTACCAAACACTTAGTGAAAACCCCACAGCAAATCTACGATTTAAAAGTCGCACCATCTTCCACTTTCGTTTCATGAAAGGTCGTATAAGGAACCATCAAACCAGACGATATGACCTAATGATTCGAAGTAATATAAGATCTTATTAAGGACGTTGCAATTATTGTCTGTCTATGCATAATCTGTTCACGTACATGGAGTTTCACTGCTATTCAACTTTACATGTCAAATCTTATGGCATCTGTGTTATCATACCAAACTGTTTTTTTGGCGGGCTAGGACGCGCAATAGTTCTTCGAAATGGTGCGCCAAATACTCTCGCAAAACGAACCACCCGGCACGGTACGCAATGGAGTGGCATGGGTTGGTCCGGTACGGTTCGCTTCCGAAATTTAGCGCTTGACCACTATATGCATGTTCGAATAGGGTACATCTGTTTTTTCCAATAATTAGAGTGAGAAGGCAATCTATTATTGTGGAATGAAATTGTTCTTGTTCAGAGTTTGATTGGAATTTTCAAAATACCAAGAAAAACCCAAGAGTGGCCACGTTAGTAATACAATATTCCTTGTTCAATCTCAAGTCAAATATTCATAATTGTAGACATAGGACTCTCCATCATATGAATATACTTACCCAGTTGTAGCTGGTTATGATACATGTCGATCAAGTGGCAGACGTTTTTGATAATGACGACACATGGCCGGGGAAGGAGAAAAAGAACACAAAATTATGATAAGTTGGGAATCACTCCAAAGACATAATATAGGAAAAGATTGATTTAAACAAATTTAGAAAAACACCCTACTACCTAAACCTTTGATAACAACCCTTGCATGAAAGCCTGGTCAAACTTCACCTAAAACGATATAACTAGGGGTGCGTTTATTGACCAAATTTTTGCCTAGAATCAGGTTTCTCAAACGTCTTTCAGGCAAATTTTTAAGGTAATAAAACGCAAAGCCTTTTTCAAACGTCTTTAGATATGGGCATATTGTAACGCAGAAAAGGGTATGTTTTGAACGGTGACATACAGACAGAATCACGTTTCTGAGACATAATAAACGCAAAGCTGTTTTGAACACCACATACAAATCGGACTTTCCCAGGCTAAATTCCGGTTCGGAGATAGCGCGCCATGTGTTGTGTCATGTTGTTGTACAAGTACTCGTCCATCTAGTTGACCTCCGAGAAACTGTCTGCTTCCCGGGTCAAACGGCGCAAAGCAGCTGCGCAGAGACAAGGCCTTTATTTTGAATCGTGAAGAGACGATAAACGCGACATCCCGCAAATCACGTTCGATAGTGGGGTTTGATATGTACATATCTAGAGGCAAGACACGATAAACGCACCCATAATGATCAATCCCGATTCAAAAGATATTATGCGAGCAGTGCCCTACTGAATTATTTACAGAATCCCAGCTATGTTATTATTCAGGGCTCCGTCTAATATAGTTGCGAATGCAATATATATGGATCAATCGCAAGTCCTCTAATCAATCTGCACCCTTTATTATGTACGTAGTTGAGATTAAAGTAGATATTCATTGATTTTAAAAACTAATTTTATTTTCATTACTGCGAAGTTGAAACTTTGATTCGATAAGGTTATTAAAATTCAATGCTTTGAAACATTCGAAGTAATGATTATTATAAATTACAAAACGCTTAAATACAGCCCCGATATAGCACCTGAAGAGCTCTCCGAACGCTGCTTAGATGTTTGGGATCACAGTATGGACATGATTCGCACAAGCAGACGATGTCCCATGACATCTCACACATTTTCAGTGCCTGTGTTTTCATCTTCTCTTGAGTTCTTTCTCTTAGAGGCTGTTCACACCGCAATGAGATAGCGCGGTCTATCGTAGCACCCCCTTTTTTCTAGCGCGCGCTAGACCGCGCTATCTCTCGTGGACCACCCCCAAGAGGTGCTCCAGTGGCACGCCGTTTTGGCTCGCCGTAGCTCGCTGTTGGGCGGACCGAAACGACGTTGTACCTTCCAAACCGCAGAGATAACGCGGTCTAGCGCGCGCTATCTCTGCCGGTGTGAACAGCCTCTTACTTCACTACCGTCAGGCTAAATTGCCTCATAGTGCCGTATGGTGTGTAATCCCGTAGCATTTTTTTGGCCAAATTGATTTTTTTTTTTTGTTGCTGTTTTGGCTTCAAAAGGGTCCCTATTGGCCAAAAATGATAGGGTTCAAATTTTCAGACCCCTCCTTCATTTTCTGGGGAGGGGGGTCCATATCGGGCGGCAAAATGGCTTATATAACGCGCAATAGGGAAATTTGGTGTCTTCGGGAAAATTTGAACCCCATCAATTTCTGATAGCTTGGACCCCAATGAATCCAAAAATGCAACAACAAAAAATCAACTTTGGCACAAAAATCCTACGGGAGCTGTTTCAGTGACACACCGTACCACACTATCACTCTAAACCCCGCGCATGGTTTTATTTTGATGACAAATGCAGCGATACAAAAATAAAGGAATCTGTCGCTTATAAACAAAATAAGACGTCATTGTATATTCAGCTGCACACACCGCGGTATGTTCGGCGTTTCAGGAGGGAACAAATGCCGTCGTTAATATCATTCCGGGGGGTTTTCAATTTGAAAGTCTGTTTTCTTTGATTATTAATTAACCCCTATCCTGTGTATTTACAAGCAAAAGATTTTAGTTATTAGAATCGGGTCATATCCCCTTTTGAATGGTTCGACATGTCCTTACATTTATATACACTAAACTCATTATAATTTGATAAATAATAGCTTTGCAATTATGTTCATTCTTTATGGGATGTCGTCTGCTTGGACAGTATTGGTCCATATAGTGACGTCATTAAAACATCGTTAATTTTTCTGGCGAATCTCTTGTATATCCCAGCTGCTATGGAGGTGGTTGTATTTGTTTTTTTATAAATCACCCGATGTGTAGTTGACCTAAAACTTGTACGATGGCCATCCGTTAGCTTACCAGTTTCTAGTGATACATTAGTTGACATATTTGTGATTTTCTTTGAATTTCACCTTTAATATCAACTCTTTATAAGACGGGCCCAGGTGTACATATGCAGAGCATTAGTTGTTAGGTTCGACCAGGCCTTACTTCAATTTTGTTGACATATTATCTCTTTCCTCTCTTCTGACAAACGGCTTCTCCCAAATCCGCAAAGAACAAAACACTGGTAGACCATGGATATCATGGGATGCCTGCATACAGGTTGGTAATGCTATTGACAATAGATATTTCATGTGGCTTTCTTGCGGATGTTCTACCATATACTATGATCAGCCAAGAGAGGAAACGTGAACAACAGCAAAAAACAGTCATAATATGTATGAAAACAACCACAACATCTTTATACACTTTTCAAAAATTAAGAAATAATCAGTATTATATACCTCACTTAAGTAATCCAGCAATCTGATTGGTCGAAATTGCATTCATAAACTTTAACTGTTCCTGTAAAAACAGACCTATTTTCCCAATAACCATGGTTATTGGGAAAATAGGTCAGTCTCCATGGTTACCCCATAGGTTTACATGTTAAAAAATGGTTTGAGCGATCGAGGATACCGTACGTGTGCGAAGAATTGGTCGGTAATTTCAATACAATTGAATCTCGATCGATCTTACCGACAATTTTATCTTGCATTGTTGACATGAAGACGGAAATAAACTTCCAAAAACAAAAAAACAACATCTGCCGATAGATCTTGATCTAAGTTCGTGCCAATATGCATTGCAAAAGTAAAAGAAGGGCCCGATTAATGGAGTAGCCGCGAATCATCAATCACGCGAAGCCGTTTTCAATCCATTTTAATGTATATATTAGAGAAAACTGTTAAGTATGATAACAGAGCGCGATAGCCGAGAGGTTTAAGGCGCTGATTTTAGTTACATCACCTTTTGAACGCAAGAGATCGAATCCCATCTTCGACAAAAGTTTTGTATTTTTTATTTTTTAGTCTATTTTTTTCGGCATATAAAAGTATTAATGACTGCTTTAATATTCGAGAAATAGTTGTTTTATACGCTCTCGGGAAGGTTACAATTGGGCTATTGCCCTCGGCACGCCTCGGGGCAATAGCACAATTCTAACCTTCCCTTGAGCGTATAAAAACAACTATTTCTCTCAAAACAGTCATTAATACTATATTAATAATAACACTATAAACCTGACGGTGATTGAATGTCCTGCGACAATTGTTACAGTTTATATTTTGTCAAAACTAAGGGGTACGGATTAAGGTTAGGTTTAGGGTTGTAACTGGGTTTTAGGATAGGTTTAAGGTTAGGGTTTAGGCATAGTGTGGTGCAGGTTTGAAAATAGCTATTCAATTGTAAGAAATTACCGCAGAGCGATTGATGCAAGAGCAAGTGCCATTCAACTAACCTGAAATCTCTGTCTGTTCGGCTGGCGAGACCAAAGATTTCATGTGCGAGAGAAACGTTTCCTTCGCTTCTTGGCCGGAGGCCTGTCTATTCCTCCATGTCACCAGCATGTCATAGATGGCCTGCTGTCTGTCACGGAACCTCCTATACTCTATGACATCCAACTGTTGTATGGTGAAACCAAGAGCCACTCCCAAATCATAGAACTGGTTCACCGTCATCATCTGAGCTATCGAGATGACATCGATGTCGGGAGCGTCACTGCCGGAGAGCTCTTCCATAGCCCTGAAAATATACAGTCAAATTTGATTTAGCGACACCTATACAGAGAGATCTGTTTCCTATTGAAACCTGTCTGTAAAGACCATCTGCCTATAAAGAGCGCTTTTCTTTTCTACCTTGAACAGTCTTTAACCAGTATGTTTCACTGCAGTAACACAAACAGATTTGTTTGGGGGGCGGAGGGGGAGGTGGAGGGTTGAAAACAAATTTCTTTTCAAAATAGGAATAGACTTTGTAAAATTTTTATTTTTCTATTTTGGCATTTCTTATTGCATGTTTTATAAAATGAATAAATGTATAGTGGCGATGAAGTTAATGAATGATATATGTCCTGTAGTCCTTTACTTGAGAGGTATTTTGTATATAAAATATCAAAGTAACAACAAGAAAGTAAATACATGAAACAATATATAAATGGTTAATCTTAAAACTTTTTCTATTTTGGCATTTCTTATTTCATGTTTTATTAAGTGAAGAAATGTATAGTATCGATGAAGTTAATTAATGATGTAGTCCTTTACTTGAGAGGTATCTTGTATATAAAATATCAAAGTAACAAAAAGAAAGTAAATACATGAAAAAAACACTTCTGTCAACAGCATCATAAGAAAAGAGAGCTTACCGAATAAATGAAGAGGGCTCAGTAGATACATGGCATGTCGAGTCATCTGCAATAAAAGAAATTCATAATTAAAAAAAAAAATTGGTGTTGGAGAATTCTATTTTATTAATAATAATAATAATAATAACTTTAACAAAAAATGACGATAAATAATAATACAAACTAGTTACAATACAAATATTGACCCAATGTTACCTCATCAGTATAAATACTATTTTCTCTGGGGGCCCTGCAATCATATCATTAAATATTAATGTCACATGAGTCTACTTGTTAGCAAAATGAAAGCCAGGAGCAGGAAAATGAACAGGAACAAAAACAAAAACGACCAGAACAACACCACCATCAACAGTAATGATGATAATGGTGATGAGGATATGGTCGTATTTATCAATGGTAGCGTCATTCGTATTCATACTTACTTTTAATATCGATTTATTATTTAGCTTTGCCCTGGAACCTATGTTCAAGGAATGATTTTGTACTGGGTAGGCATTTACTTTCCCTGGATGGAGAGTGTTAAATATAGATTCATGTCTAGCCAAAGGATATTAGATGAACCTTGATTACCTTACTATGACATTTAAATTTAGATACAAATTCAAATTCAAATTCAAATTCAAATTCACATTCATTTAACAATCAAATTTAGATTCAAATAAAAATACAAATACAAATCCAAACCCCCAACAAAATTATTGTTGACTGAAAAAATTGCCAGAGGCTCACCCACCATAGCAACAAATAATGCATGCAAAATGAATGCCATCCATTTTGTATAGCAGGTGAATCAAATAGCTGTTAACAAAGGGTTCAGGGGAGAAACATGCATACATTGAAATACATTTCTAAACAGGCCTATTGACCCCCCCCCCCACACCATCCCTCTAATGTTATATACATATTTGTTAACAAAGTCTGAAAAATGGTCTAGCCCATTAGATGGATCTTCCCTAGCTCCCAGAATGATCACCATGACTTTCATCAATCTCTATCAAGGGGAATACAACTTTCCACCAACCTGTGTATCTGATGACGAACGCCAACGATTGAGACCTTGTGCCAAGTCTTCCAGCCTGTGAAATCGTCACGTAAATGACTGAGAATTCTGCATCGTCCTCGCCAGAAGTCATTGATAGCAATAAGTTGTGTCTCTTTTGGCTGTGAATATCCTTCGAAGAAAGAAGCTGTGGGCCAAAAAAAAATCAAACATTTAAAGTTAACCTGTTTTTAAAGATCAACCAGGGGAGGTAATAAAAGTGGTATTTACGAGCAGGCAGTGTTTATGTACAGGTTTCAATAGGAAATTATGTTAAAGGGAAACACCACATATGGTCTTTATAGACAGGTAGACTTTCGGTACAGCTTTGTATACAGGTTTCACTCTATTGGCACATGGTAATTCTCGCTATTGCCGCTGAAGTATCTGGCCATAGAGGGCAGCACAAGGTACGTCCGGTTCCAATACAACTACAAAGGGTCGGGTATACACCCTTTTACGGTTAAGGCCGACATTTTAATATGCGCGAAAACATTGCGTCATCAATAATCGTGTTTACACAGTGACTCGGCTCGGGGGTTGAATCCGAGAGCCGTGTTCAACCGGCAACTTTATGTCATGTACACGGGATCTCAGTGATCCGCGAGAGGTGTCGAACCCACCTTTTTGGATCCACCAGAATGGCAGGTTTCAACCCGCGAGCCGTGCTCAACCCGGCAATTTATGTCATGTAAACGGGATCTTTGTGATCCGCGTTTCGAACCCAGCTAGCTAGCGCGTACCTTCTCTGCTGGTGATAAATACCCCGCATTGTGACGTCATCGTGCTCCGCGGATGGTGGTGAACTCGCCTTTTTTTCCTCGTATGAACGCGATCTCAGTTGCTCTCTGCGTAAGGTTCAACCCAGCTTGAGGATTCAACCCCGAGCCGAGTCACTGTGTAAACACGGTATGTGTAAATACGGTAAATGTTTTCAGATGCGCATGTATTGTAGCGTCACTGCCTGGGCTTTGCGCTCACCATATTGCTCCGATTGTCTCATTTTCGCTCGCGTGAACATTGCCAGCACAAACCACTGACCTCTACCTCCTGAACGATTCATCGCCCATTCCCATTCACTATACGTTACGTACTAAAAGGCTGTATTGTCTGACCGTTCATGAATATTCATGTTTTTGCTAAACTCGGCAAAATGTTTGCTTTTACTAAATGGAAAAATTACGGTGGGGGTGGATGAAATCGACATAATGAAATAGGCAGAAGTGATCTATGATAATTCATGCTTTTTATGTTTCGTGTGCTCGACCTATAATCTTCAAATCGCTTGGTAAACTGAGTCCAAAGTTAGACTTGTTTCACATGTGTATTATAGGCAATGACGAGCTTGCAACCTATTTTGAAAAATTGCGGTGGGTGAACTTTCAAAAGTCAATGAGACATGAGGGCTTCAATGAAAGAGCTAGTGATAACGTACGTCGGGGTGGATGTGCTTTTCGTTTAAACAAAAAATGAATTTTTAACGATTTTTTTAAAAAACGTCCATAGGCTAACATGTTAGGCTGCTGACTCTGATCATGCTCTGACGATAGGGGGCGTTGTGAAATGAGACTAAACAGAGCCATATGATCATATTTGCATGGGCGGTATCTTAATTTACGCGTTAACCACTGACCTCTAGAGGTCAATTGGGTAAACAGCTTCGTTTATCCGTACATTGAAATGGCGCCCATATCTGCGCATGCGCACTGCTGTAACCGTAAACTGATTTATTGGAAAGTCCGATAGCAATCAAAGTTTCAGAACCAATAAACTATAGGTAACGGATTATGATGGTGCCTTCATAGATCTCATCAAATCATCGGGGGAGTTCATGAAACCTGAACAATAGTTTTGTAAAATGAGAAATTAGTTCACACTGCCGAACATTCTCTATGGAAAGCCGGAAGTAACCTAATTGTCTTATCGTCTTCCCCAGTATTGTATATGCGCATGTGCTGACCCGCGCGGTGTGGGAGGAACATCACCATGAATAATCGTCGAACATCATATTTGCGGTAGGTTCAATTGTGTTTTCATACCTTGCTCATCTTGCCTGCACCATCACAAGTCACTGAAATGTCACCGGATTTAGCTTCGATGGAGATCGGAAAGGAGCGATGTGCATTGTGGTATGAATTCTGCTTCTCCTCCTTTTGTACCTCCTATTTAAAAGAAAAAGAACAGAACACAGGCTGTATCTCATTCATTAACCATTTCAGGTAAGGGATATAGCTACGGAGACAGGTCTTTCGCCAAAGCTGCACCAGTTCTCTGGAATTCACTTCTTCTTATCTGAGGAAATTAGATGCCGTTAAACAATTCAAATCAAAGCTAAAAATATATCTGTTGATATAAAATTGAATTAAAGTTATATATAATTTATGTAATATCTACAATCTACATGATTGTATGTACCGAATGTATCTATAATTATGGTGGGCTCCGCTGACAATTAGTCTAGGATATATCCAAAAGTCTGGAAGCCCGTGTGTAGAAGAGTCACACCCTATGCAAGCTAGTTTATACTCGCGCAAAGAGTAGGGTGTAAATCCGGTTTTTAATGTGCTTGCAAATGCTGCATCTTAGTGACAGGCTGTATAGCCCTTTGAAAACTACAAGAAGATGAAAAAAACAATCAAATGGGCAAAAGGGGGTTGCCCATATAGGTCCCATATGAATCTTCAGTGCAAACTTATATGGGGCCCATATGTGTCCCTTACGAATGTTGGGTGCAATGTAATATATGGAGTCTATATGGGCAGACCCATGTGGGACCCATATTGGAACTCAGGGTACGTGTGACCCATATAAACATGCTCCCTGGGAAGAGATCTAAAGGGAGTGCGAGAGAAGAAATGTGAACCAAATTGAACCGAACTCTTTCTAACTGACCATTTCTATGCCCGGGATATCTGCATTCAATTCAATTCAATTCAATTCAAGTTTATTTTTCATTTCCACAGAAATCAGAACAATATTTCATTAAAACAAAACAAAAAATTGAACAAGATAACATGTGAATAATATCATTTACAAATACTTAAACTGCATATAAACAAAATTTGAATAACATAATACAAAAAAAAATGATATTTTCTATGGAAATGGAGGGACCCATTAAAAAGTGGATACTTGTAGATTATGGGTCCCTCAAAATAACAAAGTAGCATTACACAAATTAGCTTATACAGAACAAAAAACACAAATATATTAATATAAAAGTTTGCTCTTTGTTTTTAAAATAAAAAAAATAAAAAATAAAGTAAAGACAATGACAAGCCCGCGAAGACAGAACAGTAACAAGTAGAGACAATGTAAGACAGAGAAAGACATTCAATAACAAAAAAAAAACGAAAATACAGCACAGACGTGGACGTAACATTTCCAAAACAACAAATCAGTTATTCTACATTCCGTATACTATTGTCAATACGGAATTCAGGTGGAGATGAACATCAAACCCTTTGCCTCGTTCAATCTTTTCCGGTACGTATGGGGTACACATGCAGGCGCGGATCCAGGATTTCTTAGGGGAGGGGGCCCAACTTTTTTTTTTTTTTTGCTCCCGAAAATTTGAAAATCGCGCCGGCCGAAAAGTCGCTCAGTGGGGTGGGGGGGGGGGGGGGGGGGGGGGGGGGGGGGGGGGGGGGTAAGCGGACACTTTTTTTTTTTTTTTTTGAGTCCAAAAAAAAATCGCAACGACTCAGCCAGCCGAAAAGTCGCTCAGTGGGGGGGGGGGGGGGGGGGGGGGGGGTAGTGAGCACATTTTTTTTTTTTGGTCCTCGAAAATTTTAAAATTTGCACCCCCCCCTTGAGCGCCAGGGGGGGGGCCCAACCCCCAAAAAAGGTAAAAATCGCGTGATTTTACATGATTTTTTTCTCAAGGGGGGGGCCCGGGCCCCCCGGGCCCCCCCCCTGGATCCGCCACTGTACACATGAATTGAAGCTGGATGATCTGTTGCTCAAGAGGGATAAGAACCCACCACTCGGCACAGTGATCGATGTGCAACTCAAGATGTCTCTTAAGGACTTTGCAGTACGGCCATTTGTCAGGTGCAGCAGATGATTTTGTCCTCGAAAATCTCGGTAAACCTATGATTAGAGCCACAATGTCTTACATTCTTTAATAATGCTGCAAATGCTTTATTGATTAATTTAAAAATTTAAGTTTGTTCTTTTAACATTGCCATATTGAGTGTTGCTATACTCTTGTTAGTTGTTACAATGTATTTATGTAGTGATCTCCCATGAGTACTGCAAGTCAGAATGGTGGACCTTCACGGTTTCGGTGATTTAGTTTGCCTGCTCCATTCCTGGCAACTTGTAAATGCTCATGGAAATCACGATTTGTTTAATTATTTTTTTTATTAATGATTTTCATCCTTTGTTTTGTATGATTTGTTCTTCTATGTAATCCTCTGTATACACTTTGTTTTGCCGAATAAATAATTATATTAATAAGCATTTGAGCAACATGAAGCTAGGTATAGCCTTATTATGAAAAAGAGATTATTGTTTGGAATGATGATGACTTTAAAGGGATAGTTGAGTTCTGTTGCGGAGGGCGCTACACAAAATAATTTTTTTGTGAGATAATGAAAAACTGAGTGTCAAATTTGAAAGAACATACAATTTAAATGATCAAAATCGGTTCAGAGACGGCTGTAATATCTATAAATATAACGATTTCTAATATTTGTGTACCACCACAAGTATTAGATAATTTGGAAAAGCCGTTGAAAAAACGAAATAGCGCCTTATACGTTTATTTCAGCCGATGTTGTTTTTTTGTTGTTGGCTTTTTCATGTTAGTTATGATACTTACAATCAGCCGACACATGTCTTGTTATTATTAAATTAATTAATTAATAAACAATCACGGTATTTTTATGAAAGTAGAGCTGAATTGGTATGATCATAGGGTTGGCTAAATTGCACACATGTTGGGGTCTAAAATTACTAAAATAAGAATAAGTGCCATAACCATGCACTTTGAAGATATTTGTGGTCTGAAAAAAGAACTCAACTATCCCTTTAAAGGCCAAGTTGAGTACTGATCATGCAATAACACTGTAAAAGAAACTGTCTGGAAGCAACTGGATGTTTTGTTATGATTTACATGAAAAGACACATTTTCCCATATTAGATCACATGCACCACACACAGAGATGTGTACGCGGATCTAAACACAAATTTTTGGACCAAACTTTATTACTATTTATTACCATATTTTGAATACGAACAAATTTTAATAGCAATCCTTTTCAGGAGACTTTTCTACTATGGTATTCTTCCAAAATGACATATTAAGAACGAAGAAAAAAAAATCACAAATGAATTTTCATCTTAAATAGAGGTCAACCTTCTCTTTAAATCATACGTTTTGGATGATATTTTTTGACTGACTTTCTTACTTACTTGGGGTGGTATTCTCGAAAGCGGCCTAAGTTAAATCAGTGGCCTAAACCTGGTTTAAACCATGGACTATCTTTTTTGCTATTCTCGAAGGTGGCCTAAAGATAAGCCAGGCTTAAATACGTCATAGTTCGGCCTAACTTTAGGCCGCTCAGAGGGCAGGTTTAAATACGTCATAGTTCGGCCTAACTTCGCGTGACGTCACTTTTTAGTTAAATCGACTGTCCGCGGAGAGTGAACGGTAAGTTTTGCATTTGAATTTCTATATTTGATAACAATTTACACTCTTTTGTATGGATAAGCGCTCATGAAAGTTACACCAGCTAATAAAGTATTTTTGTTACTTTCATTTTGCTGTCTGGTGATAATCTAAAATGCTTTTAACTGAATAAATTTGGGGAAAACTTGGTAAATGTTCACAGTGTTCGCAGACCAGTCCCATACGTGCAAATAATTATCGGTTAACATTTTCGTTTCCTGAGATTGAGTAATTTCTTACCGGGTAATTTTTTTTCTTGGCACTATAGTACTTTCGTACGCATATACCACCTTAACACCAACTTAAAACTATCATTGCTAGACGTAGAAACTACTTTTATAGTGGATTTTCGAGACGCTGTTGCCTAAAAGTGGACTAGCACTAGGCCTAAATTTAGATCTAGCTCAGTAGCTGTCTCTTTCATTCGTTAGCCTCTGATTTGGGTAGGGTCGGCTCCTCTCTTTCAGCCGACCCTACCCAAATCAGAGGCTAACGAACGAAAGAGACAGACATTTCGGTCTGGTATCACCTCTGCCTGAGCTGCAGGGCTAGTTGTGGCTGTTGGTGCTATAATTTACTACAGGATGATGAATATTTTCATAACCAACCACCCCCCCCCCCCCAAGAAAAACATTTTTTTAAACAATATTACTAGACCTAGATCTAAATTTCATCAATAAGAGTCTAGGCTAGTCTAGACAGGTCTAATAGAAATTGAAAGGAAATGGACAGAAGCTTCCTTTTTTGACATACATTTGCTGATAATGTTACAGTAGTTTAGTCTAATAATTAGGCCTAGTAAGTAAACTACAGAGAAAGAGAAATTGTAATTTCTTATCAAATATCAACATAATTAATTAATTTTCATCTTGATTTTCTGCTATTTCAGGTTCTTTTCAACTGATGCATGGGGATGAAAAAAGAAGGCCTCTCCCAAGCTACGGTGTCCCGCCTTGTGAAGTCCATCTCAATAGCCATTGCCAGGAGATCGGAGCAAAACATCTAAGTAAGATGTAGACCTCTAGACTGGATTTTAGGAAAGGGACTAACTTGGCTATAGACTTTAACTACTTAGGGCTTTCTTAGGCCATGACATGGCAAGTACAACTGTGTGCAAGCACATTTATGAGATAGTACTGCAAGAATGTGTATGTTTGTTCTTGACTTTAAAAGAGATACCGGTACATTCTGTAAATCAATGATTACTAGTAACTGAGTGGGGAGGGGGTGCCTAGTCACTGCCTACATGAAAGGCGCCTTAATTTTTTTTCTTAATTAGAATATGATTGACACTATAACTAAGACCAATTATCAATGGAGTAGATCTTTGATATTTTAATGAGGTCTAAATCTTTTTATTTTTGTTTCAGGATGATGTTCTTCTTCAGTAAACTAAATGAAGGCAAATTCCCTGATAATTGAGACGAATTCAGAGAGAGGAAGGAGAACTACTGAGCTGCGGAATTTCTGACAGGAAGGCTGTACGAATAATTTGTTGTTTGTATGCCCATGTACTTCAAGGAAGGCATTTGTTCATTCACATTTTTCCATCAATACTTTCAAGTAATTGATTATGCACTCCACTTTTACCACAATGTGCATGTAAGTCCACTTTGGTCACAATGTACATGCAACACCTTTTTAATGTTTAACAGAAATAGGTTTCAATGTGCTTCCTTTCATTTTTCCCTCTTTTTATTCAACAGACATACTTGCAAGGACTATGAAGTTTTACTTAGCCTCTTTAATGAACCAGACTCTATCTGCTGTAACTGTGACTGCATGGGGATCAAAACCTTTGTATTATGATCCTCATAACATGAAGCTATGGTAACAAACAAGCAACCATTGATAAAAAGCCTGATATGTCCTTGTTGTGTGTGTGAAACACAAAGCAACCATCACTCATAAGGATGTTTTTTATGTACATCAGATGTTCATTGTTTCACTGGAAAAATTGTGATTTTTGAGTCATTTAAGAAATCATGTTTTATAATGTGTTTTATAATATAGTGCAAGTCATGATATAACAGATTCCCTGCAAAAGAAAGACGGCTTAAAAGTAGACTATGCTTTGCTTTTTAAAAATGGGAAAAAGTAATGTAACAAATACATAACTTTGAATTCTAATAATTTCAAGTAGCAGATTATGAGGCTATTGGAGCTTAATATTTGACCTTCAATTTTATAATCGTATTCATCGTGAATTACAATCTTTTCTGTTTTAAGAAAAATAAATAAATTGAACATAATTGTTGATGTTATATAAAATATTCCTTTCATATCTTTTGATTTTAAGTGTGCATACTGTTGGGTTCATTGAATTAGTATATGGAAAAAGTCTGGAAATAGAACAGTGAGAGAACAGAGAGCCAGCGAGAGAGAGAGATAGAGTAAAAGATAAAGGGAACCAAATGAGAAAGAACAATTTAATGGTGAGAGATGTCATGAAAATGAGAAATAAACAATGATGTGAGATAGTGTGTGTGTGTGAGAGAGAGAGAGAGAGAGAGATGGAGATAGGGAGAAAGAGTTGGGTGGGGGTACAGTGCCCCCTTTTTCAAATGCCCTTTTTTATATAGGTAAGTGCCCTTTTAACTTTGTAAGAAGTGCCCCCCTTTTCCATAGGAAAAGTGCCCCTTCCCCTTTTCACCTCTGATAAGTGCCCCTTTAATTTTGAAATGCGCCCCTTTTCCTTTGACAAGTTTCCATTTTCCTTGGCAATAAGTGTAAATTTTCCATTGTTATAAGTGTCCTTTTAAATCTCTAGTAAGTGCTCCTTTTCAGGTACGAGAAGTGCCCCTTTTTCACTTTTGAAAAGTGCCCCTTCACCTCTGATAATTGCCCTATTTAAATCTGAGAGGTGCCCCTATTAACAAAATTATCGGTGCCTCTTTTCTGTCAACAAATGCTCATTTCCTATAAGTGCCTTTTTTTATTCTCATAAGTGCCCTTTTAAAAATATGTTCAATGCCCCTTTTCAGGTGCGATATGTGACCCTTTTCACCTCTGATAATTTCCCTTTTAACAATGATACAATTCCAGCAAGTGCCATTTTTGTTGGTGCTGCCCCCCGCTTTCTCTGCTACTTCCCATACGAAATGTACATGTATTCGCATCTACTGTGCACGATTCGCGTTCTACGAGTAAACGATGGCATAGTAGTCTTCAAACACAGACTCTGATTTGCCAGTTTGACAAAACAATTACGCATATATCGTGCGTAGCAATAGTACTAGTATTCAAGTCTGAGTAGTTGTATGATTCAGACATTTTAGTGCTTACAGAAATGCATCCCAAATTGAATAGCATGGTATAGTAGTCTGCAAGCACAGACGCTAATCGGACAGTTTGACAACATAGTGTCTTGAGTAGTGCTTTATATTCAAATATGTGTAGTTTTATGATTCAGACCCTACTGGTGCGTGTATTGGAAAGGCATCTCAACTTGCAGAGTGGCATAGTAGTAAGGGCATTCGTTGTGTTAAGAGTTAACATCCTTCTGGCTCTCAGCAGACCATGATTATAAATAAAAGTAATACAGAGAGTGCGAGCATACTGGAGGGAGGGCTAGAGAGAGAGAGAGAGAGAGAAAGAGAGAGAGATATGGAGAGAGAGAGAGAGAGAGAGAAAGAGTGTGAGAGAGCAGTGGCACAATACATAGGCCTACCATGGGGTCTGGAATCATTAAACTACACAAACTTGCATAAAATCACTACTCATCAATACACAATATATTATTATGTCCTTGCAGACTACTATACTACACTCTACACATTGAGATGCATTTCTAACGCACGCACCAGTAGGGTCTGAATCATACATCTACGCAGACTTGAATAAAGTACTTCTCAGCACACTACTAGTATGTTGTCAAACTGTCAGATTAGCGTCTGTGCTTGCAGACTACTATACCATTCTATACAAGTTGGCGACTTGAATAAAGTACTTCTCAGCACACTACTAGTATGTTGTCAAACTGTCAGATTAGCGTCTGTGCTTGCAGACTACTATACCATTCTATACAAGTTGCAATGTATTTCCATATGCACTACTGGGTCTGAATCATACAACTACACAGACTTGAATAAGCACATCGCGACACATACGCATATTGATTTGTCAAACTGGCAAATCAGAGTCTGTGTTTGAAGACTACTATGCCATCGTTTACTCGTAGAACGCGAATCGTGCACAGTAGATGCGAATACATGTACATTTCGTATGGGAAGTAGCAGAGAAATCACAAGTCCACGCGCATGCGCACATGGGGTATTTGCCCTCTCGAGTACGGAAAAAAAATTCGCGGGCAGTCATATTGCTCAAGTTGTCGAGGTGATGCATCCTCTCCACACTGCGCGCATCCATTGTCTTAGCCCATTGTCTTAGTGCATTGTGACGTCGCAGCTTCGGTACTGAGCATGTGCAGAAACCGTAACCATGGTGAATGATCCATGGACTAAGTTAGGCCAGGTTTAAACCATGGATCAGTTAGGCCACCATTCGAGAAATGAAAATGACTTAGGTCAGCGGCCTAAGTTAAGCCTGGCCTATCTAAACCACGGTTTAACTTAGGCCGCTTTCGAGAATACCACCCTTAGAGTCTTAGATAATGTTAAGCTTAAACAAACCGAAACCTCAGAATAACATCCTTATTTAAACCCGATTTAGGACACAATCATAGCAAACAATAAAGTAGTAATAAACCACTTTTTCAAAAGAATATTTTTTGAAAACTCAGCTGGTTCATTTGAACTTTCACATGATTCTTGTTTATGTTTCTCTAACACTTGGTTTGATGACCGGAATCCCTTGGGTAACCAGGAGGAAAAGAATGGTTTAAAGTAGTTTAGTTTTGGAAACAAGATTTCAAATATAAACGTTAAAACAATGGGAATTTGAATAAACCAAATAACGTACTGTAACGGACCAGCCCGTTACAGGTAGTTATCTTGCAGAAAACGTAGAGGGCAGTAAGCTTTTAAGGCGTAAGGGCTCAGAGCGCAATTACGGACGCACCATGCGTAAAGCAGCTCTCAGAGCGTCTCAAAAGCTATAAATAAGCAGTAATGAGCAAAGATTTGGTCACTTCGACGCTGGCTCTCGTCTTGGTCAGATAGCGAACTCTCCGCTTTGCTCCAGCTGAGCTAAAGTAAGAAAAAGGACTGGAAGCGAGAAATAAGAGTTCCTACAAAAGGCAATACATGCCTTTACTACTTGTTGAGATTAATACAGGTAATTGGTGTCGGTGTTAACTATGATAACGTGTTGGAGAAGTTGACTTATGGTTGTATTAATAAAGTATACAGTTAAACAATCCAACGTTTCATAACGTGTAATTAGTTGAGTCTCCATAGACTGATGTAATATAATCCTCTCATAGAGAATACACGTCCAGCTATCCAAAACACCTCTCATCTCCACACTCATATACTTTGGGAAAACGGAGCCACGTCAGGGCCTCTAAACTACAAGCCAAATAGAAACCGCTCGCATTATTCAGGATGGCAAATTCTTCGTCAGATGACGGTGATAGAGGCAAGGGACAGGCCAGCCCTCCAGCATCCAGGACCCGTTCTAGGATGGAGGGCCGTAACAGTACCCTTTCTTGCATCCCAAATATGTGAGACGATGTCTGGTATCACTTGCTCAGGGTTGATGAATAAGGTGGAATGCGGTATCGTGATCTTCACAGGCTGGTGGAAGAATAATTGGAGGGTCACATCTGATCCCGTATACTGCCATTGGTGTGTCATCTTGGAGGTCAACACTGAAGGGGTCCCTCACAAGGGTGAGAGTGATATTGAAAGATTCATTCTGTTCGACAGCCCCAGGTGGGATAGACATTGCAATGCCATGGTGTTCCAGTTTGAGCTCTTTACCGTCATATCCGACCTGAACAGAGACGGCGTTGACCACTGGTGGCGCCGTCTTGCCAGCTGTAGGTAAAAAAAAATAATCCAAGAGAGATTGAGAATGATAAGGGTTTAAATATAAAGTTGAGTACCTATTCATGGGAAGAAGCTATCCAGAAGCAATGGGGAGAGGTCGACTATGTTTTACATAAGAATCAATGAAGGTATTAGAACACGGGTGGCCAACCCGCGGCCCGCGGGCCGCATGCGGCCCGCGAGCTTTTCTGGTGCGGCCCGCGGAGCATTGAAGAAGTGATAATAAAAATAGCTCATAAAAGAAATGCGGCCCGCATAGCAGCGATGAAAAAGGTTAAAACATTTACAAACAGCTATCTCTATTTCCATAATTTTTTCCCATCATTCACAACATATTGAATCGTTACGTGGTTGATACAAAACTCCTAAAATTTCCTCTCATTACATAGGGGAGTATTCACATATCACATACGGGGGTGTGCCGCTCTAATGGGTGACTTTGTCACAAAAAATACCTAAACATGGATCCCACTTCTAACAAAAATACCATTAAAAATGGGTCCGCTTCTTTAAACATTTTAAAATTTTCGGGCGTTTGCTATGCAAACACCCCCAAAACACCCGAAAATTGAGGAAAATGTGTCCCTTTTTCGAGAAAAATGACCCCTAATAATGGGTAGGGGTTTCGAGGCTTGAGCGGCACACCCCCCGTCCATAAACCACTTTTTCAAAAGAATATTTTTTGAAAACTCAGCTGGTTCATTTGAACTTTCACATGATTCTTGTTTATGTTTCTCTAACACTTGGTTTGATGACCGGAATCCCTTGGGTAACCAGGAGGAAAAGAATGGTTTAAAGTAGTTTAGTTTTGGAAACAAGATTTCAAATATAAACGTTAAAACAATGGGAATTTGAATAAACCAAATAACGTACTGTAACGGACCAGCCCGTTACAGGTAGTTATCTTGCAGAAAACGTAGAGGGCAGTAAGCTTTTAAGGCGTAAGGGCTCAGAGCGCAATTACGGACGCACCATGCGTAAAGCAGCTCTCAGAGCGTCTCAAAAGCTATAAATAAGCAGTAATGAGCAAAGATTTGGTCACTTCGACGCTGGCTCTCGTCTTGGTCAGATAGCGAACTCTCCGCTTTGCTCCAGCTGAGCTAAAGTAAGAAAAAGGACTGGAAGCGAGAAATAAGAGTTCCTACAAAAGGCAATACATGCCTTTACTACTTGTTGAGATTAATACAGGTAATTGGTGTCGGTGTTAACTATGATAACGTGTTGGAGAAGTTGACTTATGGTTGTATTAATAAAGTATACAGTTAAACAATCCAACGTTTCATAACGTGTAATTAGTTGAGTCTCCATAGACTGATGTAATATAATCCTCTCATAGAGAATACACGTCCAGCTATCCAAAACACCTCTCATCTCCACACTCATATACTTTGGGAAAACGGAGCCACGTCAGGGCCTCTAAACTACAAGCCAAATAGAAACCGCTCGCATTATTCAGGATGGCAAATTCTTCGTCAGATGACGGTGATAGAGGCAAGGGACAGGCCAGCCCTCCAGCATCCAGGACCCGTTCTAGGATGGAGGGCCGTAACAGTACCCTTTCTTGCATCCCAAATATGTGAGACGATGTCTGGTATCACTTGCTCAGGGTTGATGAATAAGGTGGAATGCGGTATCGTGATCTTCACAGGCTGGTGGAAGAATAATTGGAGGGTCACATCTGATCCCGTATACTGCCATTGGTGTGTCATCTTGGAGGTCAACACTGAAGGGGTCCCTCACAAGGGTGAGAGTGATATTGAAAGATTCATTCTGTTCGACAGCCCCAGGTGGGATAGACATTGCAATGCCATGGTGTTCCAGTTTGAGCTCTTTACCGTCATATCCGACCTGAACAGAGACGGCGTTGACCACTGGTGGCGCCGTCTTGCCAGCTGTAGGTAAAAAAAAATAATCCAAGAGAGATTGAGAATGATAAGGGTTTAAATATAAAGTTGAGTACCTATTCATGGGAAGAAGCTATCCAGAAGCAATGGGGAGAGGTCGACTATGTTTTACATAAGAATCAATGAAGGTATTAGAACACGGGTGGCCAACCCGCGGCCCGCGGGCCGCATGCGGCCCGCGAGCTTTTCTGGTGCGGCCCGCGGAGCATTGAAGAAGTGATAATAAAAATAGCTCATAAAAGAAATGCGGCCCGCATAGCAGCGATGAAAAAGGTTAAAACATTTACAAACAGCTATCTCTATTTCCATAATTTTTTCCCATCATTCACAACATATTGAATCGTTACGTGGTTGATACAAAACTCCTAAAATTTCCTCTCATTACATAGGGGAGTATTCACATATCACATACGGGGGTGTGCCGCTCTAATGGGTGACTTTGTCACAAAAAATACCTAAACATGGATCCCACTTCTAACAAAAATACCATTAAAAATGGGTCCGCTTCTTTAAACATTTTAAAATTTTCGGGCGTTTGCTATGCAAACACCCCCAAAACACCCGAAAATTGAGGAAAATGTGTCCCTTTTTCGAGAAAAATGACCCCTAATAATGGGTAGGGGTTTCGAGGCTTGAGCGGCACACCCCCGTCCAAGCCAAATCTGAGTATACCCCGGGCATTAACATCACTCGCCGTGTTAATTTCAGTTTGTACATAATTATACAAATTAATGTTGTGAATCGAAAAATATGTTTGAAATGCCATACTTGTCTTCAAACTTGCAGCCCTTTTCTCCCGCCGTTTTTTGTTCTCACTGATTTTGTTGTTTGCTTATTTTTGCAAAATTGCAGGTGTGTACACGTATTGCATGAGTGTTTTTTTTTGGGGGGGAGAAGACTTCCTATGGCCCGCCAAGTTATGCCAATCGTTAGCTGTGGCCCGCGAGCTTTAAAAGGTTGGCCACCCGTGTATTAGAATGATCAAAATGAAAAGAAAATCACCCCATCTGGATACGAGTGTAGGACACTGCACAATTCTAACCCGTATGGCATGAAAGTTTGAGTCCAAACTGTTAAAGTATTTCTCATCATATTTCAAATATAAGGGCATTTGCAGAGCAATACTTTTCAGGAGATATTTCAACTATGTCTGTTTCCCCAAATGCCATAAAGAAAACAAACAAAACATGGGAAAGCTTATAACTTATCCTTTATCTTTCACCGGAACCCAACCTTCTCTTACGTGGCTCCAAAATAAACTCACCCTGGGCATTTCGAAATGGACATTTAGTTAACGAATAGAACTGATCATCATGTCAATTATTTTTCTCTTTTAATTATGAAGCTTGTACTTCTGAAAGTAAATTTGGCAATCCCCAAAGTTTTCTTGTTCTGTTTTTGTCTTCATAATATATCCATATCAATAACAAATTGAAAACCTTATTAATCAAATATCTATAATTGTTTGTTTATGATAGTCTATGTTTTATTATTTATTTATCAAGGAGTGTTAATACCTCGATAAGCTCTGATGAGTTCCGTGGCAGGAGACCTGAGAATATATGCAAATGAAAACAAAGAAAGAGTGATGTCATCATATTGTTTCAACCTTCAGGAAATTCCTGTGCAAGCAAAACGTACTTGAACAAATATCCACAGATCTTTTACCGATGTAGAAGTCCCACTTTCTTGTTTTTCAAAATAATCATTGCCAGAGTAATGGAGGTGCTTCATATATGACTAATTTTTGTTTTCTCTCGTACAATTCCACCTGGGTACTACAAGATATACTGTTGGTGCATAAATGAATAATGACCGCATACTTCTATATTCCCATATCCAGTGTTTGTTTCAAGTTTTATTTTTACAATTTTACAATATATACTAACTGGTTTCGAATATAGTTACTGAAAATGGTAGTATTAATCTTCATATATTACTCTTCATATTGGTTAAATAAAGATTTAAAATGTATAACTAAGTCCGAAACCCAAATCCTAATTTAAGAAAGCAATGCTAATATCTTTTATTTGTTTTTAAAAATAATAATAGATGTATTTAAAAAAGCACTTTACTAGTTACATGTAGACCACTCGAATATGACACCATTTCTACATTTTTTTCTCCAAATGCCCATGTTAATAAAATCCTTCCCCACCTTGAGAATATCATCTGGCGAATGATTTCATCCTTAGCATAGTGGACTGGTAGGTTGCCTCTGTTATCCTTGATGTCCGGCTTTGCTCCATGGTCCAAGAGATAGAAGACCAGGGCCTTTTTGGGAGACAATTCATCCTGATAGAGCTCTTTTGAGATCTAGAAGAATTTTCGATAAAAACGATTGATAGTAAAAAAAGGTTTCATTACTCCAAATATTTGTTAAACCAAACATATTCGTTATTCCAAAGGGTTTGTAATTCCAAAAAGTTATACAGAAGTATTTGTAATTTTTGCAATTATGAGCTCTATCAAATTTTCAGAATTACGAACCCTCTTTGATTTTCAGAATTATGAATCCTATTTCATTTTTCAGAAGAAAAAAATGCTCATCGATATTCGAATGGCAACATGCCCAATGTTTAAAATTATCTTTTAGAGACTCATTCATTGTTAAATGGCTATGCTCACTCATGTTTGAATGGTATGATTCCAGTTGCATTTTTGAAAGTAAGCAATTTGGTTATTGTAGGAAATTACTACATAGCAATTGTCGCAGGGGGCAATGTCGTAAAATCCAAGGAACTGTTTGTCCTGGGGTTAATCATCTTACCCTTTGGAGTGCTGGTGTTGCTTCAACTTTGCTGTCCTTCCGACCAGAAAGTTTGATGGCTTCGTGAAGACAGGTTTGTCCGTCTATGGACTGGATGTTGAGATCAGCGCCATGAGAAACTAACGTCTCAATGATGGAGGTGTAGCCATTTTGCGTGGCTAAACGAACTGCTGTGTAGCCTTTCTCGGCATGTTTTCTAACAACCTGTGTAATAAAAACATTTTATTAAAACAAATTCAGGCTTTGTTTGCATAATTTATAGGCAGTTTTCTTTTCTAGTTTTCATATGTTTAATTACCACAGAGACTTACATTTACAAATATTTTTTAATTTAAGCAATTAGTATACATTTAAACCTGTCTTTTTAAGGGCACCCATTGAAAACAAGAAGAGTGGTCACTGTAGACAGGTGGTTTTCAAACACATGTTTTTTTTTTCGAGGGAGGCAAAATAAACGGCCACGATACACAGGTGGCTTTCATAGAGAGGTTGCCACTAAGACAGATTTGACTTACATGTACATGTACTTGTACAAGATAGGTCCTTGATAAGTTCTTGTGGAATTATTTCCTTTTTTCTCTCATAATTTAGACAATATATATATACCTTCATAAGAAAATATTAACACGATTATAAAGGCTAAAACTGGCTTACATTTTTCAATTTATATTGGCATGAATCTTATACTTGCGAAAATGTTCTAAGCAGTATGTTTTTTTTCTTCATATGAAATCTATAGGAATACTAAATAAAATACCTTCTTCTCGTGTTCTGTTAAACCCTCAGTATCTGCATGGCCACTTGGGGAAGAAGGATGTTTCTGCCCTTCAGCACACCGCGTATCTGGACTTGTCCCATGCACCTGGTCTTGTTCTGTAGCGAGTTGCAACGCAGTCTGGCCAGGTTTACTCAGATCTACTTCAGCTCCGTGCTCCAATAGATATCTTGTGAGATCGGTATGTCCATTTGCAGCAGACAAATGCAATGCAGATGATCCCTTCTTGGTAACCTTGCTAACATCTGCAAGTTGCTGAAGTAGACACTTCATGACATCGATGTGACCGTTCTGAGCAGCAATGTGCAAGGGAGTCCAACCGTCATTGTCTGTCGCATCAATTTTGGCTCCGTGGTTGAGCAAGCCTTTCGTGATATCGAGATGACCATTCTGCACTCCGACATGTAGGGCTGTGGAACCTTTCTCCTTGGTGGCTCCGTTGACCTCTGCTCCTCGCCTAAGCAAATGCTCGGTAACATCATAATGGCCAACAAATGCAGCAACATGCAAAGGCGAGATATCATCAATGTCTCCTATGGCTACTTCAGCTCCTTGTCCAAGTAGATAATCTACAATATGAAAATGACCCATTTGCGCAGCAAAATGAAGAGCAGTCCAGCCAGCATTGTTGCTTTCGTTCACATCAGCTCCATGGCTGATCAGATGCCGAACAACTGCAAGACAGCCACTTCCTATAGCATATTGCAATGATGTGCCACTAACTGTTCTGCCTTCTTGACTAATTTCAAGATTTTCTTGAATGTCAAGATCAGACGATATTGTTTGCATTTGCACAATGACTATTCCACCTTGAACTGTCTTATCCTCATCGCCATCTTGATATTTGCTTCTACCAAGATCACTTTCTGGAGCACCTCTAAAGATAGTGACAGAATCAATGAGTCTGCTAGCTTCATAACATACATGACTCTGCACACATCGCTCAACATCATAGTGGCCATACTGTCCATCAAATTGTAAGATGACAGAGTCACGCACGCTTCTCTTATTCAGTTCAGAGCCTTTGCTAAGAAGATACTTTGTAATGTCGATGTGACCAGCAGATGAAGCAAAATGGAGAGCAGTCATGCCAAATGCGTCACAATTATCTGCTTTAACTCCATGACCGATTAAGGATTTGACGATATCTAAATGGCCATACTCTGATGCAAGATGTAGGGCAGTCATTCCAGAGATATTTTCTTTATTCATATCGGCCCCTTCACTGATCAGATATTCCATGACATCCAAGTTCCCTTTCGTTGCAGCATTATGCAAAGCACACCTACCAAAGGCATTGCTAGAATTCACATCAGCTCCTTGACTTAGCAAATATTTTGTCATATCAAGATGACCATTACTTGCTGCAATGTGTAAGGCTGTCCAACCAAAAGAACCGGCTTTATTCAGCTCGGCTCCTTGACTGACATGATCTTTCATTTCATCAAGATCGCCTCTCTCTGCAGCGGACTGAAATTCCATCCAATGAATTAGATTTGCTGTGGCCAGCTCAGCTTGATGACTAAGCAAAGCCCTTGAAACACTAACGTGGCCAGCAGCTGCGGCAACATAAGGCTGACCATCCTTGGCCACTTGCCTTATCAACATCAGCTCCTTGACTGATCAGATATTTGGTGACATCAAATTGACCATACTGTGCAGCTAGATGTAATGCAGTCCTAGCGTGTTTTTCGACTTTATTCACCTCGGCTCCTTGGCTTATGAGATATTTGGCGACGTCAGGGTGACCATTGTGTGCTGCCAAATGTAAAGGTGTCAGACCGTCATTTTCAACTATATTCACCTCGGCACCTTGACTGACCAATTCTTTGACGACATCAAGATGACCATTCTGTGAAGCTATATGTAATGCAGTCCAACCGTCATTTTCGACTTTATTCACCTCAGCACCTTGACTGACCAATTCTATGACGACATCAAGATGTCCATTCTGTGAAGCTGCATGTAATGCAGTCCAACCGCGATTTTGAACTTTATTCACCTCAGCTTGTTGACTCATCAATTCTTTGACGACATCTAGATTTCCGTTTGAAGCAGCTAAATGTAATGCAGTCGAACCGTCAATTTTGCCTTTATTGACTTCAGCTCCTTGACTGACCAGATATTTTGTTATCTCACGATGACCTTTCTGTGCAGCTAGATAAAATGCAGTACGACCGTCCTTTTCGCTGTTATTCACCTCTGCCCCTTGACTGATGAGATATTTGGTGACGTCAGGATGACCATCGTGTGCTGCCAAATGTAAAGGGGTCAGACCGTCATTTTCAACTATATTCACCTCAGCTCCTTGACTGATCAGATATTTGGTGACATCGAATTGACCATTCTGTGCAGCTAGATGTAATGCAGTTCTAGCGTGTTTTTCGACTTTATTCACCTCGGCTCCTTGGCTGATGAGATATTTGGCGACGTCAGGATGACCATTGTGTGCTGCCAAATGTAAAGGGGTCAGACCGTCATTTTTAACTATATTCACCTCAGCACCTTGACTGACCAATTCTTTGACGACATCAAGATGACCATTCTGTGAAGCTATTATGTAATGCAGTCTCACCGTCAATTTGACCTTTATTCACCTCAGCACCTTGATTGATCAGATATTTGGTGACATCAGGATGACCATTCTCTGAAGCTAGATCTAATGCAGTCCAACCGTCATTTTGAAGTTTATTCACCTTAGCACCTTGACTGATCAGATATTTGGTGACATCAGGATGACCATTCTGTGAAGCTAGATGTAATGCAGTCCAACCGTTATTTTGAAGTTTATTCACCTCAGCACCTTGACTGATTAATTCTTTGACGATATCTAGATGTCCGCTCAAAGCAGCTGAATGTAATGCAGTCCGACCATCAATGTTACCTTTATTGACTTCAGCTCCTTGACTGATGAGATATTTGGTGACATCAGGATGACCATTCTGTGCTGCCAAATGTAAAGGGGTCAAACCGTCATTTTCGACTTTATTCACCTCAGCACCTTGACTGATCAATTCTTTTGCGACATCAACATGAACATTCTGTGAAGCTAGATGTAATGCAGTCCAACCCCGATTTTCAACTTTATTCACCTCGGCTCCTTGATTGATCAATTCTTTGACGACATCTAGTTGTCCGTTTATAGCAGCTGAATGTAATGGGGTCGAACCCTCATTTCCGTTGTTATTCACCTCGGCTCCTTTACTGATGAGATATTTGATGACGTCAGGGTGACCTTTCTGTGCAGCTAGATATAATGGGGTCGAACCCTCATTTCCGTTGTTATTCACCTCGGCTCCTTTACTGATGAGATATTTGATGACGTCAGGGTGACCATTGTGTGCTGCCAAATGTAATGGGGTCAAACCCTCATTTTCGACTTTATTCACCTCGGCTCCTTGACTGATGAGATATTTGGTGACGTCAGGATGACCATTCTGTGAAGCTAGGTGTAATGCAGTCCAACCGCGATTTTGGACTTTATTCACTTCGGCTCCTTGATTGATCAATTCTTTGACGACATCAAGATGACCATTATGTGAAGCTAGATGTAATGCAGTCGTAGCGTCATTTTCGACTTTATTCACTTCGGCTCCTTGACTGATCAATTCTTTGACGACATCTAGATGTCCGTTTATAGCAGCTGAATGTAATGCAGTCCAACCATCAATTTTGCCTTTATTGACTTCACCTCCTTAACCGATCAGATATTTTGTTTTCCCACGATGACCTATCTGTGCAGCTAGATATAATGGGGTCATATCCTCTTTTTCGCTGTTATTCACCTCGACTCCTCCACCGATCAATTCTGGGATGAGGTCAAGTTGTCTATTCTGCACAGCACTGCTTAGGGAACTCTTCCCATCATCAACACTGCCATCTTGTTCATTTCCCTCCTTACTGTCTCTGTGGGTCAGACTTTTGGCGTTGCCTTTACGACTGACCCCCTTTTTGAAAATCTTCTTCCACATTCCTAGTGAAAGCTAGGGGTCTCTCTCCTGGCTCTTGTATTGTGCAAGTTTATCAATTCATCAAAATATTTTAGGGCTGTTTTTAACTTGTACTACAAGCTGTATCTTCTCATTATTCTGCCCCATTCCTAGTGAAAGCTGGAAGCTGACATCAGTTTATCACCAAAACACCTAGAAAAAAATTAACATGTTAACATTTTTTTGCAAATTTGGTCAGTGGTGAGGTACATATTTTTTCAATTGGATGGAAAGGGTATATCTTCAAGTATCCAAGTCCAAAATGGGTACGGGCAGGGGAGTCGCTAGACCTTTTTCAGTGGGGGTGTAGAGGCCAACGATTACCGACAAAACTAGCCACTAATTACCGACAAAATTAAATGTCCCAATATCTACAAACTTAACCCTATAAACCCGGGGCCGAAGGCTAAATTGTTTTTCCTATGAACTATCTACAGTACTTGCGTATGCGTCAACTTAGTCAGGATCACAGCTCAGAGGCGGTTCTCCCGGGGGGGGCAGGGGGGCACAGTGCCCCCCCACTTTTTCAGATACCCCAAAAGTGCCCATTTTTACATAGGGAAAGTGCCCCTTTTATTTTGTAAGAAGTGCTCCTTTTACATAGGAAAAGTGCCCCTTTTACTTTGACAAGTGCCCCTATTACTTAGTAAAAGTGCCCCTTCCCCCTTTTCACCTCTGACGAGTGCCCTTTTTATTTTTGACACGTGACACTTTTCCTTCGACATGTTCCCATATGCCTTTGCAATAAGTGTCCAATTTCCATTCTCATGAATCTTGAAATTATCTTGAATAAGTGCCCTTTTTAATCTCTAGTAAGTGCCTCTTTTCAGGTACGAGAAGTGCCCTTTTCACCTTTGATAGGTGCCCCCTTCACCTCTGATAATTGCCCTATTCAAAACTGAGAGGTGCTCCTTTTACTTTGACAACTGTCCATGTTTTCCTTTGTAAAAAGTGCCCCTTCTCCTTTTAATAACTACCACTTTTTTTAAATCGGATGAGCACACCTTTCATTTTAACATGTGCCCCTTTTATTTTCTAATAAGTGCCCCTTTTCCTTATGATAAGTGCCCCCATTAAAAAGAGAGAGCTCTTTCCCCTTCTCATAACTACCCCTTACCCTTTCTATTAAGTGCCCCTTTTCCTTATGATAAGTGCCCCCATTAAAAAGAGAGAGCTCCTTTCCCTTCTCACAACTGCCCCTTTAAAAAATCTGAACGGTGCCCCCTTTTCATTCAACAAATGCATATTTTCCTTTATTATAAGTGCCCCTTTTACATTTTCATAAGTGCCCCTTTTCACCTCTGATAATTTCCCTTTTAATAATGATACGTGCCCCTTTTCCTTTCTAATAAGGGACCTATCCCCTTTTCACCTCTTATAAATGCCCCTATCAAAATCTGATGGGTGCCCCTTTTCCGTCAACAAATGCCTATTTCCCATTTTCTTAAACGTCTCTTTTTCAAGTGAGTGCCTCTTTTCAGGTGAAAAAATGCTTCATTTTCACCTCATATAATTATCCTTTGTACTTTGACACGAGCTCCTTTTCTTTTCTAATAAGTGTCTTATCCCTTTCGATAATTGTCCCCTTTTCATGTAATCATTATTAAAACGTGCCCCTTATTTAAAGCGACTAAGAGCAATTTCCCCCAAAGTTCGCTCGCTGCGCTCGCTCGCATTTAAAGAGGATATAATTATGTTACTTATCAAAGGTCTTTTCAGTCTTCCGTTATGAGAATGTGCTTATAACCCCATCACGATTGGGTTTTTTCCTCTTTATAAGATGTAATTTTTCGCACTGCGACCTCACAGATCTTTAAATTTTTCTCGCTCGCTTCGCTCGCTCGTAAAGGCATATTCAGACATCACACCCAACTGTAAAGTATGATGCTTAAGCGATATCTTGTATGATGTATGAAGAGAAACAAATATTGAAATCATCCCTGATAATGTAATTACAATGTAGGGGTATATACCAATGTCTAACAAAATTGTATATTTTCGCTTTGAGATTTCCCACTGTAGGTGCCCTTTTTTTTCCAGAAAGTGCCCTTTTTTGTTGGTGCCCCCCCCCCCCACTTTGGAAGTCGCTCGGCCGCCCCTGTCACAGCTATATATTTTAATGCAGGCACGTAGCTAGGGTCTTATCTTAGGGAGGGGCGGTAAGAGTGAGCAAACGAATCATTGAAAGAGCGCGCGAAGCGCTTTCCCTAGGGGGTAGAAGGCCTCCCACGCAAAGCGCGAAAGTTTTGACGTTTCATTAAATTATTATAGAAAGAAGACGATTTGTTGTACCGTTCTCTACTCTTAATAAGCGCTAATTGTCTGAATTCAGTTTCCTCCTCTCACGTGAAGCGCGGAAGCTTTGACGTGTCCTTAAATTTTAGAGAAAGCAGACGATCCGTTCTACCATTCTCGACTCTTAATCCTTGTCTGAATTTAGTCTTCCCCCCCCCCCTCCCGCGCAAAGCTTAGACGTTTCATTTAATTATTATAGAAAAAAGACGATTCTTGGTACCGTTCTCTACTCTTAATCCTTTTCTGAACTCAGTTTTTCCCCTCCCGCACGAAGCGCGGAAGCTTTGACGCTTCATTAAATTATTATAGAAAGAAAACGATTCGCTGTACCGTTCGCGACTCTTAACCCTAATCATGGGCGTCATTCCTGGGGGGACGGGGGGACAGGTCCCCCCCCCCCCCCCCACGAATTTTCAGATGGTGAAATGTCCCCCCCCCCCCCCCACGATTTGGGGTTAAAGTATAATTTAAACCCGGTGATTGACCTATTTGTGTATATTATTTTCTATTGTACAGTACGTCCCAGAAAAAAACGAAACCGAGAAGTATCGATGTTTTATCATAACTTAATCACAACCATAATTAATGAATGATACATATTTAGAAAGCTTAGAGTCTCCTCTTTCAGTTGATGCTACTCACGTGATGCATATGATTAAAAGCAATTTGAAGGAAGGAAACCAAAAAGTAATTTGGCGGGCGGTATCTGAATTTCAAAGAAAAATTCCTATTTCTAGAAATTTCATTTTCTGCCCTTTCATATGATACCTCAATCAAGAAAAATGAGCCAGGAATAACAAAGTTCTGTTTGTTTAAAGTAACCCTTACATTTTCATAATTTTAACAAACGAATTCGTTTTCACTGGGTGCCTGCCGTAGCAAAAAGCAGATTTGACAAAAGACTTAACTCCGTTTCGTTGACAATCAGCCATGCATAAAGACTCTCGTCTACGGCTGATTGTCAACGAAACGGAGTTAAGTCAATTGTTAATTTCGTTTATTGATACGGCAGGCACCCAGTGAAAACGAATTCGTTTAATAAAGTTATTGAAATACAAGCACTACTTTAAACAAACAGCACTTTGTCATTCCTAGCTCATTTTTCCTGATTGAGGTGTTATATGAAAGGGCAGAAACTCAACTTTCTAGAAATGTGAATTTTCTTCGAAATTCAGATACCGCCCGCCAAATGGCTTTTTGTTTTCCTTCCTTCAAATTGCTTTCAATCACTCATGCGTGAAATATGCATTATCTGAGTAGCATCACATGAAAGAGGAGACTCAAAGCTTTCCAAATATGTATCATTCATTAATTATAGTTGTGATTAAGTTATGATAGAACATCGATACTTCTCGGTTTCGTTTTTTCTGGGACGCACTGTATATTGTTCATGTGCTTTATGTAATGCCAACAACTGAATTTCCAAATGGACCAATACAATAAATCTGAATCTGAATAAGTGCAAAGAGAATCTGCATTAGATTGATTTCTAGATCATTTTAGCATGGATGCCATAATGCCGTCGAAAGTAAAAAAAAAAAAAAAAAAACAACAACAATCGTGTCTTGGCTTGTCTACTACCGGGTTTCAGCATAATTATAACCCGTATTGGCTAGGGTGTCATTTTTTAGAACGCTT
This sequence comes from Strongylocentrotus droebachiensis, assembly GCA_035222895.1. NCBI lineage: Eukaryota > Metazoa > Echinodermata > Echinoidea > Camarodonta > Strongylocentrotidae > Strongylocentrotus > Strongylocentrotus droebachiensis. The sequence goes on from JAVYIG010002770.1 coordinate 67,890, forward strand.
TTCGGCCCTTTTCCGTTCTTTTCTTTCTCTTGAAATTTTGTAAGCCTGGGTTGCCAAATGCAGGGCATCTTGAAACCAAATCTATTTGTAATATTAAGCAATATCTAGTGAATGTTTCAAAATAAACAAATTTTCTAGTGTTCTACACCAACCTATACCGGATTCGTAACATCATCGGCTTAACATCGGTCTATACGTTAGCGTATATTTTACAAAGCTTGAATGTCGTTGGTATCTTATTTCAGAGTTCGTAGAGAATAAATAAACTACATAAAAAGTATCAAAAGTACGTATCTGTAATATTTTGTATCGGGGACGGAGGCATTGAATGTGATCATTTGAAGTACCAACAAGTGAATTATTGAAATACGGACCGGTGTGTTTTTCACCATATACCTGATATGTATGCAAATATATATTTTTTCTAGTTCTGTTATTCCTTTTACTCATTTAGAACGCTGCGAGAAAAGAAAAAAAAAGGTTTCTGCAAAATTATCAATCTATGCAACACCAGCATAACGGTCAAATGCCCTCTTGGGTTCAAGTATAGCATACCTTAGCTATATGTATGAATGTAGTTCTGATTTAGATTGAAGGGTTTTTACTTATTTACTGACTTACATTATTACCCTTTTCACATCTACCAAATATTGCTTAACCCCGGGAAATAGGTGGGGCTAAGGGGGCTCTTAGCCCCACCAATTCCTTCCTTAGCCCCACCAATTACCCGGGGTAATTTTAGCCGGCTTTCTGTTCACATTACGTTTTGCCAAAGTGGGCTAACCCCACAAATAGTACGGGACTATCTGGCCCTGCAAAATAGCAGGGTTAGCCGGGCAATTGCGGGGTTAGCCGGGCAATTGTGGTGCTAAGCTGCGTAGTGTGAATCCGAACCGGGCTAAGGAGAAGCGGGGCTAAGCAACAGCCAATCACAGACAGCGTGGTCGTGTGGTCGTGAATTTGCATTTATCGCGCGCTATGCATGCAGTTCACGTTACGCATGCATGCAGTTCACGTTACGCATGCATGCAGTTCACGTTACGCATGCATGCTCTCTGTATTGACGTTTAGTCTTTTACGAGGCAGAGGTCATTATGAAAAAATCTTTATTATAAAATTGATTTAAAAAAATAGTGAAAGAACATGTAGCTCATAATTTTTTATTGCATTTATCATTATCAGTCATATTTACGTAGGTAAATTTATCAAGTGATATGGATGAAAAATGGGTAATTGATTTGTATCGGTAAAATAATAAAGATGTTCAAGAGCAGAACGATCGCACTCAACATTTCATTCGGAGCCATGATTACTAGTATGCGTCGAGATCGAGATCGTTTACTACGTAGGCCTAGAACTACTTCCAATTCCGATCGATCGGAATTGAATTTATATTTATATTGAATTTAGCGCGCGGGTTTTTCCCCTTCATTTAGTCGAAAGGCGCATGCGCGGTAGCAAAAGCATTAATATTCATGAGCTATCGAATAGTCCGGGGCTAAGGCGAACGTAGTGTGAATCGCGTGAAATTTCTTAACCCCGGCTAAGCACATAGTCCGGGGTTAAGAAAATAGATGTGAACAGCAAAAAAAATAGTATGGGGTTAAGGATAGTATGGGGTTAAGGATAGTCCGGGGTTAAGAAAAATAGATGTGAAAAGGGTATTTGAAACATATATAAATGTGAAATCTCGTTTAGAATGGTGGACTTAAATATCAGGTTAAGTGTCATAAATCGAAGCCAAAATCTGGTTTATATTTTTACACTTCCGCTAATATATGTCTGTCTGAGTTTTCTCGTATCTCATTTTAGCAAGGGATGTTTGTAACAAAGCAGAACAAAGTAAAGTACCCGACTTTGGACATGCTTACATTTCAAATATAGTTTTTCATAGTAATTTTGCTCTAAAGAATCTATTCAGCAAACATTTTTTTGAGCTTCTAAGCCCCCATGCTCCTCGGGTTACTGACAACCAGAGTTCATAAACTGTTTTTTTTTAATGTACCACCTACCAGCGTGAACTTTATTACAAATGATTTAAATCAAGGTACGGTTCATTTCAGAACGTTCCTTTCAAATGTGCTTTTTCTTTCTTCTGTCACCTGTGATACAAGCCCAGTCGGCGTATGAAATATCTTATTCACCTACGATACTTGACATGATAATTAGAGTATGTGAGTCCGTATATCATGATATGACTAATGGGGATCAGAAATAGATTTGTGTGGTTTCCAGGCAAAGTCACTTTTTTTGTCTCTCTCTCTGTTTCTCTCTCTCTGTATTAACAAATCCAGGGTCCATGAGCAAACCCGTATAGGATACATAATATAAACTAAGAAGAAGAACCAAAACATACTACACACAAAATCGGTTCCATAACAATGTTTTTAATATAGAGAAGAAAATTCGTTAGGCTGCGAGCAAGGTTACTTGTAGAATCGTCAAATGTAGGGTGATGATAGAATCTTCAACTTTGCATAGAGAGCCTCTTTTCTACATGATGTAATAATGACATAATTATTTCGTAGCTTCATTTGAATTTCATGAATATTTTCACAAACATTGTCGGGCAATTATCGTTGAGTTTAAAGAAAAGGTTGAGTTCTGGGGAGAAATGTAAAACAAAACATGTGAGCTTTATCTTTTTGACAATGCAAGTGTGGACAAAATCAGAGGAAAAATGTTTTCTGTAGTCCCATATACATCTTTCCTTGTACATTGCTTGTTACTTCACCGAAGCTGGGCCAAATTTGTAATTATTGTGATGACTCTAGAACCTTGCAGTACACACCTAAACGTATATGCTACTTGATCAACCTTTTTTGATCGATTCGTCATCGTTTCTTTCACAATGCAGTCGCATGACCAGAACTCAACTTTATCTTTAAGTTCCTAACTGTAGTATGAATTTCCTTAGATTTAGATACTAACGAATGTATTCAAATCATGATAAAACGAATTTCAAAATTGAAAACATGATAAAATAGTTAACGGGTAACAAAAACCAGGCTTACCCTACCCCCCCCCCCCCCCCCCCCCCTGACAAATAAATAACATGTTTACATTATTCGCTGGTTTAGTATATTTAAGTGATTGCATTGTGGGGGAAAGTACTCAGATGCAATGGCAGTTGATGTATGTTGAATTCCCTTCTCCCCCGCCCCAATCGTCATTTAAAGTAGTTTTTTCTGTCTGGTTACATACTAAGGTTTCCACTTGTTGAGCAGAATGCCCAGGCCTCTTTGTCACGTGATATTACTTGCGTCACAATGCCCATCAGGACCGACTCACTGAGCAAGAGATATTTTTTTTTTTTTGTTGTTGCTCTAGTTTAATAGATGTATTTTCCTCTGGGTTCATTTTTTAACCACACGATCCAACTGACTTGCACAGGTATCTGCCACATGCCACGTCACCAGATGCTGAATAACAGACTCATGCAGCCCATGTGTCTTTCATTCCATACGGGTTATCCGTCACTTCTACATATGGAACTTATTTGACAAGGCCTTTTGTCTTCATTTTATGTTCCCATTTTCTCATTTTCGACTGGAAAATTTGGTCCCTTTGATACAGTTCACATGTATGATTGCCCTTTTGGTTTTGTGTCACGTATTATATTGTAATGATCTATATATTTTTTTTTTTTAAATAAAGATGGAAATAAATGGAAATCTGATGGAACGAATGACATTAGTGAAAGGGGAATCTGCATTAGATTGATTTCTAGATCATTTTAGCATGGATGCCATGCTTTAACCCCAGAATGCCGCCGAAAGTGAAAAAAACAAACAAAACAATCTTCTCTTGGATTGTCTACTACTGGGTTTCAGCACAATTATAACCCGTATTTGCTAGGGCGTATTAACCAATATCTAGTGAATGTTTTAAAATAAACAATTTTTCTAGTTTTCTACACCAACCTATACCGGATTCGTAACATCATCGGCTTAACAGACACAGTACAACATCGGGCTGTACGTTAGGGTATATTTTACAAAGCTTGAATGTCGTTGGTATCTTATTTTAGATTTCGTAGAGCCTAAATAAATTTCATAAAAATTGATCAGTAAGTACACATATCTGTAATATTTTGTATCGGGGACGGAGGAATTTAATGAGACCATTTGAAGTGTCAACAAGTGAAGTATAGAAATACGGACCTGTGTGTTTTTCACCATATACATGATATGTATGCATATGTATACTTTGTCTAGTTCTGTTATTCATTTTACTAATGCGAGAAGAAAAAAAATAACTCTGAGGATAGGACGCGACGTCTCATTCCACCATTCATTTCGCATTAAGCAGGATCTAGGCAAATAGTGAGTACAGTGTGTATAACATGTATCAATTTTGACTCGTTACCTCTAAATTGTGTTGATCCAAGCATTATCCACTATATAACCTAATCGGAAAAGAGTTACATACACTCCATGTATATATTGCAGAAACCCTAATCCTAAGTATTATATCATAGACAATTTGACTAAATGCTATTAGTATTTTGAGAATGATGAGAAGGTGGACATTATCCACATTAGCATGTCATAAGTTTCTATACCTGGACAAGGATAAAGTATTTTGGCTCTGATGCATGGTAACGCATGGAAAACCATCTTGTTCGAAGCGGTTCCCCAAAAGTGGACTTTGCATTTAATGAACCTAAAAATGGTATTTCCGTTGAAGCTTTGTTTATGTTGTTGTTGATGGACATGGTGATGATTCGTGATCTCATGTCGTTACAGAATAATTTCAAAATTCGGGCAATGTTGGGCAATTCGCATAATCTTTAGAGCCTAATGTTCCATGATGGTACACAGTAGGTGTATTCCCAGCCTCTGAAGGAAATATGATTCACTTCTGATGTTTATTTTGAAATTAAATGCCATGTATAGGTTTTAACGGTCAAGTGAGGATCGGAATAATTATCATGGAATATTGACAATGGATACTGTTACATCTAAAAATATTTAAATGTATTCGTTCATTCGTTTATTTATTATATGTTCCATATACAGGATGGTCTCTTCAGTAAATACAATCAACTTTGCCGTTTATCTTATAGGATAATGACAGTTCTGTCCGAAATTAATATTCGTATATAATAAGGGGTAAGAATATTGATCATTGCATTGCCTTCTTTCCGTTCGCGTTCTGAATTCTTATTGCAATGATGACGATCGTCAATGCCTTGTTTTTGCCTTCTTGGCCTGAAATAGTATTTCTTTTGCACGCAGTGCTTGTAACCCTTATACCCCCTTCACATACACGGATTTTTATTACGAGTCCTTACGGATCGCACAAATTCACGGATCTTTCACGGATCCTTACGATTTGGCCACCTTTACGACCGATTTAAGAGTTGTTACGAGTTATTACGAGCTATTTACGGTTTGTAAAGCAGGGCTCCCACTTAGCCGAGTTGTATTAGCGAGTTATGGGGAGTTGTGGTGACTTGCCTCAAAGAGGCACTCGCAATAACTCGCGAATAATTCGGTATGGCTTAGCGTAACTCTTTACAACATTCCACGACTCTCCTCGAAGTCGCGAGCAGTTCCAAAATTTGGAACATGTTCAAAAAAATTCCCCGATTCGTTGCAATTCGAGGTGAACTCGCCTACACTCGTAATATACACGCATTACTTGTAACAAGCTCGCGCTGCACTCTTCATAAGGTGGCGAGTTGCTACGAGTGTTAAGCAAGTTCACCTCGAGCTACAACGAATCATCGAAAATTTTGAACATCAAAATTTTAACTGATTCGTTGTTACTCGAGGTGAATTCGTTGTTATTCGAGGTGAACTCGCTTACACCTCGAGCTACAACGAATCATCGAAAATTTTGAACATCAAAATTTTAACTGATTCGTTGTTACTCGAGGTGAATTCGTTGTTATTCGAGGTGAACTCGCTTACACTCGTAATATACTCGCGTTACTCGTAGCAAGCTCGCGCTGCACTCTTCATAATGTGGCTAGTTGCTACGAGTTATAAAGAGTGCAGCGCAAGCTTGTTACGAGTAATGCGAGAATATTACGAGTGTAGGCGAGTTCACCTCGAATAACAACGAATCGGGGAAATATTTGGAAGATGTTTAAAATTGTGGAACTGCTCGCGACTTCGAGGAGAGTCTTGGAATGTTGTAAAGAGTTACGCTAAGCCATACCGAATTGTTCGCGAGTTATTGCGAGTGCCTCTTTGAGGCAACTCACCACAATTCGCCACAACTCGCTAATACAACTCGGCTTATACCCCCTTCACATACACGGATTTTTCTTACGAGTCCTTACGGATCGCCAACTCGTAGTCAATCGCAATCATCCGTAAATAACTCGCTGGTATCCGTAAATAACTCGTCACAACTCGCAACAACTCGTAGACACTCTTAAGGATCCGTGAAAGGAGAAGCAATTTTTTTGACATGTCAAAAATCTTCTTACGATTGTCCACAGATTGATTGTCCGTAAATAGCTCGTAAATAGCTCGTAATCATCCGTAAACCACTCGCAACAACACGTCACCATCCGTAAACTGCTCGCAAGAATCCGTAAATGACTCGTAACAGATTTTTGTAACGATTCGTTATGATAAGTTTACGATCTGTTTACGGATTATTTACGGATTATTGCGAGCAGTTTAAGGATGGTTACGTGTGCTTACGTAGTGTTTACGATTTTATTCGGATCATTTTACGATGGCTTTACGGATTGATACGGGTTATTACGAGCATTTTAAGTGTACTTGTGAGTACTTTACGAATAGATACGTATATATTACGTATGCTTACAAACTGTTTACGATTTGGGGAAAGGTATAAAAGCTGCAAATTCGAACACTTCATTTTCAGTTATTATTTTTTGGCTAAAAATCGTAAGGACTCGTAAATACTCGTAACTTACTCTTAACTATTCGTAACAACACGTGAACAGGTCGTAACTAACACGTTAGTTGCTCGTAGTTATCCGTGACAACTCGTAACTAATTGTGGACTGTTGCCGTAAATACATCGTAATAACTCGTAATGATCCGTAATAAACCGCAAACAGCTCGTAATAACTCTTAAACCGGTCGTAAAAGTGGCCAAATCGTTAGGATCCGTGAAAGATCCGTGAATTTTTGCGATCCGTAAGGACTCGTAAGAAAAATCCGTGTATGTGAAGGGGGTATAAGTGGAAGCCCTGCTTTACGGATTATTACGAGGTATTGAGATACTTACGGCAGAGTTCCACGATTTGTTACGAGTTGTCACGGATACCTACGAGCAACTAACGTGTTAGTAACGACCTGTTAACGTGTTGTTACGAACAGTTACGAGTTAGTTATGAGTATTTACGAGTCTTTACGATTTTTAAACAAAAAAAAACAACTGAAAATTAAGTGTTGAAATTTGCAGCTTCTATACCTTTCCCCCAAAACGTAAACGATACGTAAGAATACTTATAGTATACATATCTATTCGTACAATACTCGTAACTACACTCGCAATAATTCGTAACAATTCGTAAAGCCGTTGTAACACGACCCGAATGAAATCGTAAACAACACGTGAGCACTCGTAATAATCCGGAAATGATCCGTAAGTAATTCGTTAATAATCCGTAAACAAATCGTAAACCAACCGAAACAAATCGTTAGAGAAAAACTTTACGAGTCATTTACGTATTCTTGCGAGCAGTTTACGGATGGTAGCGTGTTGATGCGAGCAGTTTTCGATACTTACGAATTGTTACGACCTATTTACGAGTTATTTACGGACAAATAAATCCGTGGACAATCGTAAAGCAGGGCTCCCACTTAGCCGAGTTGTATTAGCGAGTTATGGGGAGTTGTGGTGACTTGCCTCAAAGAGGCACTCGCAATAACTCGCGAATAATTCGGTATGGCTTAGCGTAACTCTTTACAACATTCCACGACTCTCCTCGAAGTCGCGAGCAGTTCCAAAATTTGGAACATGTTCAAAAATATTCCCCGATTAGTTGCAATTCGAGGTGAACTCGCCTACACTCGTAATATACACGCATTACTTGTAACAAGCTCGCGCTGCACTCTTCATATCTCGTAGCAACTAGCCACCTTATGAAGAGTGCAGCGCGAACTTCCTACGAGTAATGCGAGTATATTACGAGTGTAAGCGAGTTCACCTCGAGTAACAACGAATTCACCTCGAGTAACAACGAATCAGTGAAAATTTTGAACATGTTCAAAATTTTCGCTGATTCGTTGTAGCTCGAGGTGAACTTGCTTAACACTCGTAGCAACTCGCCACCTTATGAAGAGTGCAGCGCGAGCCTGTTACAAGTAATGCGTGTATATTACGAGTGTAGGCGAGTTCACCTCGAATTGCAACGAATCGGGGAATTTTTTTGAACATGTTCCAAATTTTGGAACTGCTCGCGACTTCGAGGAGAGTCGTGGAATGTTGTAACGAGTTACGCTAAGCCATACCGAATTATTCGCGAGTTATTGCGAGTGCCTCTTTGAGGCAAGTCACCACAACTCCCCATAACTCGCTAATACAACTCGGCTAAGTGGGAGCCCTGCTTAAGAAGATTTTTGACATGTCAACAAATTTGCCTCTCCTTTCACGGTTCCTTACCAGTATCTGCGAGTTGTTGCGAGTTGTGACGAGCTATTTACGGATACCAGCGAGTTATTTACGGATGCTTGCGATTGACTACGAGTTGACGATCCGTAAGGACTCGTAAGGAAAATCCGTGTATGTGAAGGGGGTATTATCTAGGTCCCTTCATGCTGCCCGATTTCTTTCAAATTTTGTAGGAGTTACTTCCAACATCAAATCACTCATGCGCGACCGACCAGACGCAATTTTCTCAGTTTCTGGTCCGATAGTCTCATTTTTGCTGGCTGTAACTGCTGCAGCACCCCGGCCCCCCCCCCCCCCCCCCCCCACTCAGAGGTCGGAATGACCGCATGCGTGTTGCCAAAATGTCCGGTAAAGGGGTACTTTTCGTGCAACAAAGTCCGGCCCGAGAATTGTAAAAAAAGGGGTGTATTTGACTTTTCACCCGGAGATTTCTTTAAAAAGGGGGTGTTTTTCTTTTTTTCTCTCATCTCTTTGGACTTCTGAGAAATTATTCCGAATTTAGGGGGGTACATTGAGCATTTTTCCTGATTTAGGGGGGTCTCCAAGGCAGGAAAAGTCCGCAAAAAGCCCGCGAAAGGGGGGTTCGGATATGTTGGCAGTCCTCAGATAGGGGGTGCTTTCAAAACGAGGGTACGAGCATATGCGTACCCTAAATAACACTGAGTGGGGGGGCCGGGTGCAGCACAAACGCAGCTCGCTCGACGTCACTACCAAACTAGCCAATCAGCTGTCAATGACGGCATATTGCATGCTGCGGCAAATATATTTTGTGAAATTATCGTTAAGTACTATTTATACTCGCAAACTAGTTTTCTTTTTGGATGAAAACGCAGCCATCGTGATCTAAACATGCAATGAAGTCATCAGGATAGGATAAGTTACGTTTGAAATTTTTCACCAGGTGTTACAATTTGTTCTAGATAGTCCAACATATTTTCTTTGATCTGCGACGTATAACCTAGCCTTCATATTCGAAATTCAAATCCGAAATCGATTATATTCTATTTGTGTCTCAAACTTTGACAGTATCATAATCTTATCGATGCATACACCCTAGCCAGGTTTCACTTTCCAATAATGACGCATGATATAAATAGAGCCCTCTTAAGTTCTGAAAATCTTTCTGTGGCCATAGATCGCGGGTGGCCAACCTACGGCCCGCGAGCTCTTCTAGTGCGGCCGGCGGAGCATTGAAAAGTAATTATAAAAATAGTTAATGAAAGAAAAGCGGCCCGCATAACAGCGATGAAATAGGGTAAAACATTTACACACAGCTTTCTCTATTTCCATAATCATTCACAACATATTGGCTCGTTTAACGTGGTTGATACAAAACTCCTCAAATTTCCTCTTGTTACAATCATGATTAACGACATTATTAACTCGCCATGTTAATTTCAGTTTGTAATTTCCGCACGCAGTAACGTTTGTAAATAAAAAAAAAATGCCATACTTGTCTTGAAACTTACAACTCTTTTCTCTCTCCGTTGATTTTTTTTCTCATGAATCTTAATCGTAAACTTGATAGTTCCCTTCCCTTATACACTGCGTTCAATGAGATGTACAGTGTACAACTATAAAGTTAGGATATTCTTTCTGCTGTGTCCCTGATTTTGTTTGAAATAACAACCAACATGGCATCGACTTCGAGACCTGCGAAGAAAAGGAGAGTTTCTGATGAAGGCAGAAACTTCAAATCAGATTGGTCTCTGAAGTATTTCTTCATGGAAGAGAAAGGTAAACGACTTTGGCTCATTTGTCACCCAGAAATCACACTAAAAAGTAAGCCTGATATTTGTTCTTCACTGTTTTTGTTGTTTGCAAATTGCAGGTGTGTACACGTATTGCATGAGTGTGTGTGGAGATGGGGGGAGAAGACCCAGGAGATACTCACATATTAGGACATACAGGGGTGTGCCGCTCTAATTGGTCCCTAAACGTGGGTCCCACTTAAAAAAAATACCATTAAAAATGGGTCCGTTTTTTTTTAATTTGCAAAATTTGCAACACCAGAAAATGTGAAAAATGGGTCTTTTCGAGAAAAATTTCGATACCCCCACCTGTCACTATATTGTCGGTAAAATTGCGCTGCCGTCGGGAAAAAAGAGAAAAGGGGGAAGGGAAAAAAAGAGGGAAAGGGGGGAAGGAAAAGAAAGGTAAAAAAAGAAAAAGAAAGGAAAGAAAAGAGAAGAAAGAAAGAAGAAAAAGAGGCAGGAGAGGAAAGAAAGGAAAAGAAACTAAAGAAAGAACAGGGAAAAACAAAATGAAAGAGGGAAAGAAAAGAAACGGGGGGGGGGTAAAAGAGAGGAGAAAGAGGGGGAGAGGGGGAGGTAAGAGCCTGAGAGAAGAGGAGAGGGAGTAAAAGAGAGAGGGGGTTGTTCGGTGGAGTCCTCTCGTCGATGGAGCAAGAAAGACACGCATAAGTATTTTGCTGTGTCGGGTCAGCTGTGTCGGTATTCTGCCTCGATCGTCGTGTACTATATTAATGCAGAAGTTTGAAGTCGGTGAGATACATTATATCGGGCGGCCGACAATTTTTTTCCCCTACGAACTATGACTCTTTATCCGCTGTGACGACTTCGAGAGTGACTACAAGTACAGTACTTGTATTTTCACTATCTTATTATATCAGCTAAAGAAATCAGAGGTTTACAATTTTCGGGGAAACTAAATTCAAACAAGGATTAAGAGTCAGTAAGGGTACAACGAATCGTCTTCCTTTCTCAAATATTTTGATGAAACGCCAAAGCTTCGCGTGGGAGGGGGAACTAAATCCAGACAATTAGGGCTTGTTAAGAGTCGAAAAACGGTACCACGAATCGTTTTATGAAATCGTTTAATGAAACGTCTCCGCTTCCGCGTTTCGCGCGGGAGGGGGGAGAACTGAATTCAGATAAGGGTTAAGAGTCGTCAACAGTACATCGAATCGTCTTCTTTCTCTCATAATTTAAGGAAACGTCAAAGCTTCCGCGCTTCGTGCAGGAGGGGGGAGGGGAAACTGAATTCAGACAATTGGGGTCAGGGGCGTCAATTCGAATTAGACTGTGGGGGGAGACAAGTTCAGTGAGGATTAGGGGGAAGGATCAGGTATGGTGTGGCATAAAGGTTAACACCCCCAGGCGCGGATCGAGGATTTCTTAGGGTGGGGGGGGGGAGACAAAATCCGCATCACAGCACTCTTACATGTAGGCCCCGTTGAACGTTTCTCTTAGTAAGTGTGGCGGGTAACGATCCGCTAGAGCGTAGCGTAAACTGGCGTGGGGTCTAGGGGTGGTATAGGCACTTAATTATGGTCATATGAGCATATTTTGATACCTAATTTGTGTCACTGGCAGGACCGAAATATGGGAACAAGGGGGCGGAGCCCCCAGAAGCTCAGGGGTTTATACATTAAATTACTGTCAGATAAACATATTTTCATATCTTATTTGTGACACTGGTAGCTAATGAATGGGCGTGGGGTCCAGGGGGCGGAGCCCCCGGAAGCTCAGGGGTTTTGGGCAATTAATTACGGTCAGATGAGCATATTTTGATTCATTGTTTGTGACACTGACAGGACACAGATTGGTGTGGGGTCCAGGGGGCGGAGCCCCCAGAAGCTCAGGGGTTTTTATACATTAAATTACGATCAGATGAGCATATTTTTAGACCTTGTTTGTGACACTGGCAGGTCACGAAATTTGCGTGTGGTCCAGGGGGCAGAGCCCCCGGAAACTCAGGGGTTTTAGGCAATATATTACGGTCAGATGAGCATCCAGGGCCCGCCTTTGGCCCATTGGTTGGGTTCAGGGGGCAGATCCCCGGAAGATCAGGAGTTTAGGCATTTAATTACGGTCACTGAGATGAGCATGATGATACCTTATTTGTGACACTGGCAGGTCACTAATTAGCGTGTGGTTCAGGCGGGGGGAGCCCCCAGAAGCTCGGGGTCTTAAGCATTAAATTACCGTCCAGGGGTCCGCCTTAAGGCCCTAGGTGGGCTCCAGGGGGTTATAGTCATTTAATCACGGTCAGATGAGCATTTTTTGAAACCTCATTATTTCGTGACAAAGGCAGGTCCCTATTCTTTTTTTCTTTCTTTAGAGATTTGCCATTTTCCAACAAACGCATACAAAAGTATAATATACTAAAGATTGAGGAAAAATATTGGGAAATTATGTCATTTTTACACAGTAGCAAATGTACAATGTCATATTCATATGGAAACACGGATATAAATCGTTTTTACATAGTGGAATGATATAAGAACATAGAATGTGCTTCGTTCCATCAGATTTCAATGTTCATATGTTCATTTATTTCCATCTTCATATAAAAAAACAATAGATCATTACAATATTATACATTAAACAAAAAAAACAAAAAAACAATCACTCATGTGAACTGTATCAAAGAGACCAAATTTACCAGTCGAAATGGGAGAAGGGGAACTGAAATAAGGACTAAGGGCCTTGTAAAATAAGTTCCCTATGTAGAAGTCCCTTGACTTCTACATAGGGAACCCATAACCCGTATGAAATGAAAGACACATAGGCTGCATGAGTCTGTAATTCAATGTCTGGTGACGCGGCATTTTGCAGGTCCCTGTGCAAGTCAGTTGAATCATGTGGTCCAAAAACGAAACCAGAGGGAAATACAAATAACTAGAGCTTATCAACCAAACAAAAGAATACATATCTCTTGCTCAGTGAGTCGGTCCTGTCGGTATTGTGACGCAAATAGTACCATGGGATAAAATGGCCTGGGCATTCTGCTCAACAAGTGGAAACCTTAGTATGTAACCAGACAGAAAAGAAACTACTTTAAATGACGATTGGGGCGGGAGAGAAGGGACTTCAGTATATATCAATTGCCATTGCATCTGAGTACTTTCCCCCCACAATGCAATCACTTAAATCTACTACACTAGCGAATATTGTACACATGTTATTTATTTGTCAGGGGGGTATTATATTAGATAGCTTAGGCAAATACCGAGATGTGATTGGTCCAGAGCTCGTCATGTGATATCAATTGCGAGGATCCAAATTGTTTTTTATATACCTCGTACATAGATTGTCATTCACTGACTGGTCAAGACTATATCACACGACAAGGAGCATTTCGATCTATCATTGCGTCGTTCTATCAAACCCTGTGATAGTACTCCAAAACCCTGTGATAGAACTCCTAACCCCTGCGCGAATTTTGCACACACACACACACACAGCTTACAAGATTCCCACAAGAGCGCAACTCACGCGTTGTCAAAACGCTCCAGCGCAAAATGGTTTCTTCATGTCAACGCAGCTAAAATCAAAGTTGTTGAATTTTCTCGTGGTAAAGTTCGAAAAATTTAAATAGACCTATTTAAATTTGATGATGATATTGTAGAAGTTGTTGATGAATACGTCTATCTTGGAACGGATGAGGTATATAAAACAAATATGGACTACTTTGTAATCGGATGGTAGAGGAAATTATCACTTCCTCGGTGGTGTTCAAACCGGCCATTCTATCACCCCCTCGGCTTCGCCTCGGGGGTGATAGAAGGGCCGGTATGAACTTCACCTTGGGAGTGATAATTCCCACCATCATCCTCATGAGCAGTCAATATTTGTATAATATTTTCCTGGCCGGTTATATTTCACCAGCTGGTGAAATGAATATATTTTTAATCAATGCATGTCGCCGCTTGAGGACTGTTTGTCACCAATTGCACACATAACACCAATACTGAGGTTCATTCTTTTTCAATATTTTTTTTTCCCTTGAAGTTCTTTTTTCCAAATTTGTTTTTTCGATTTTTTTTTCTTTCTTCCTTGAAATTATTTCATCCCCCAATTTATTTTTTTTTATAAGAATTTTTTTGGTTATGGTTTTTTTTTTTTTCTTGAATTATCTCGAAATAATATTTTGCATTCAATTTTTTTATTTTTGCACTTCTTTTTCAAAAATTTCGATTGTCCCCGAAAAAAAAGAAACCAAAATTTCGGGGGAAAAATTTATTGACCCCCCCACCCCCCCCCCCCCCCCAAAAAAAAAAATAAAAAAAAATAAATAAATAAATAAATAAATAAAAGCAAGGCTATCTAATATAACAGTTATTGACTGACAGGGGGTATATAAAATCCGTTGGACCTAAAGGGAGTTATATTTTCCCTCGTGACCATATTTTCCCTCAGCGCTGCGCGCTTTGGGAAAATATAACCACTTGGGAAATATAACTCCCTTCAGCAGTCCAAATAATGCTTTATTACACCCCCTGCCAGTCAATAACTGTATAATGTTTTTAATTTTGATATTCGCGTTTCGTTTTATCATGATTTTAATTCATTTATTACAGGTAGTATCTAAATCTAAGGAAATGTATACTAAAGTTAGGAACTTAAAAATAAAGTTGAGTTCTGGTCATGCGATTGCATTGTGAAAGAAACGGCGAGGAATCTATTAGAAAAGGTTGATTAAGTAGCATATACGTTTATAGGTGTGTACTGCAAGATTCTAGAGCCATCACATGGATAAAAAAAATTGGCCCAGCTTCGGTGATGTAACAAGCACTGTACAAGGAAAGATGTACATGGGACTACAGAAACATGTGGAATAAAAATCGGGCGTCATTTTTAAGCTGATACTTGTCATATTTAGAATAGAAGCGCCATGCTATTCAGGGAACATTTCTTCCACACTTGCATTATCAAAATGTTAAAGCTCACAAGTTTTGTTTTACATTTCTCCCCAGAACTCAACCTTTTCTTTAAACTCAACGATAATTGCCCGACAATGTTTGTGAAAATATTCATGAAATTCAAATGAAGCTACGAAATAATTATGTCATTATAACATCATGTAGAAAAGAGGCTCTCTATGCAAAGTTGAAGATTCTATCATCACCCTACATTTGACGATTCTACAAGTAACCTTGCTCGCAGCCTAACGAATTTTCTTCTCTATATTAAAAACATTGTTAAGGAACCGATTGTGTGTGTAGTATGTTTTGGTTCTTCATCTTAGTTTATATTATGTATCCTGTATGGGTTTACTCATGGACCCTGGATTTTTTAATACAGAGAGTGCCAGAAGAAAGAAAAAGCACTGTTGAAAGGAACGTTCTGAAAAGAAACGTACCTTGATTTCTACCATTTGTAATGAATTTTAACGCTGATAGGTGGTACATTAAAAAAAAAAGTATGATGCAAGTCAGTTGGATCATGTGGTTCAAAAACGAAACCAGAAAAAAACATATAACTAGAGCTAATCGACCAAACAAAAAAGATACATATCTCTTGCTCAGTGAGTCGGTCCTGATGGGCATTGTGACGCAAGTAATATCACGTGATAAAGTGGCCTGGGTATTCTGCTCAACAAGTGGAAACCTTAGTCTGTTACGATGTTAAAGGGCCAATAACATCAAAATACAAGTGTATTCCTGTTGGTGTGCAGTCCTGCATACATCTCATATTTTGATATGTAAACTTCTGAATTTGTTTCATAGATTTTTAAATATTTTTTTTAATATTTGTTTTTCAAACTTGCTAAGCTCCACCCAAAAAAACCTCCAGATCTCATTCCTCTTGTGACATCATCTGTCAGTCATCATTGAGAAAGTGGTATGTATCTTTGCCGAATTCGACCACCTGTTACAATTCGTAATACAATAGCAATATACAAGTTGCTATGTCAGACATGTTGTAGCATCACCAGGAAGACAAAGGCAATGATGATGTATTGTACATATGTATGGAAGCATGCAATTCTACTATGAACGTGTGCTAAGCTGGGGGAAATTACATACCATTGTCTATTCTAGAATATTAGTTTAGTCTGACATGTCTGACATAGCAACTTATATGTTGTTATTGTTTGTGGTATTGTAACAGGTGGTCAACTTGGGCAAATTTACATGCCACTTTTTCAAGTTAGCTCATTGATGACTGACAGATGATGTCACAAGGGGAATGAGATCTGGAGGTTTTTGGGGTGGAGCCTAGCAAGTTTGAAAAACAAATATTTCAAAAACTATTTAAAAATCTATGAAACAAATTCAGTAGTTTACATATCAAAATATGAGATGTATGTATGACTGTACACCAACAGGAATACACTTGTATTTCGATGTCATGGGCCCCTTAAGATAGTTCATACCACTCGGCTTGTATCAAAAGTAACAGAAGAAAGAAAAAACACATTTGAAAGGAACGTTCTGAAAGGAGCCGTACCTTGATTTATATCATTTGTAATGAAGTTCACGCTGGTAGGTGGTACATTAAAAAAAAAGTTTGTGAACACTGGTTGTAACCCGAGGAGCGTGGGGGCTTAGAAGCTCAAAAACATGTTTTCCGAATGGGTTCTTTAGAGCAAAATTACAATGGAAAACTATATTTGAAATGTAAGCATGTCCAAATTTGGGTATTACACCTCGTTCTGCTTTGATACAACCAGTGATTTTGATGAAATGATTTACTTTGAATGAAATATCTGATTTAAAAAATATTGAAAAAGGTATGTGTGTGTGTGGGTGTGTGTGTATGTGTATGTGTTATGCATGTGCGTGCATTCGATTGCGTGTATGTGGTCCTACTTATCTATTTTGGGGTGTAGTACGTGCTTTTCACTGTATGTGATTTTTAGCAATATTTTTTTTTTTGTAATAGAGTGAGAATGCCAGAACGTCAAAATACATATCGCTCTGTACTATAACATCTAGACTTTCTAAATAGTTTTTTTTTCCGTTTTAATCAGATTACAAGAACTCAGCTTTAATGCTCGTTCAGATATGGTTTGGTAAACTGCCCAAGAACAACAAAACCGCAGCGGTTTTGCCACGTCATATATGAAGGATCCTTTACTTTTAAAGGGATTGGGTAACTTTGTCTCAGATTCTGAAACAAAATCCTGAATTTAGTTCATGCTGCAATGATAATTATACATCCTTTAGGTCAGTCAGGAACCCCATGACTTTTACAAGCCGATCGCCTGTCTGAATGAGGAAGCATCTAGCCACCACGCGGTTATATTCTTACAAGTGGGGCTGACTTCTCTAGCATGAGTGAACTTTCATATTCATTCTCACGTTTGATGGTCCAATGTATATTTAAGCATAAATAAATTGGCATTATTATCAGTGTTCAAAACAATCATTAGCAGTGGTCACTACACTAATCATTAACAGTGGTCACAACAATGTAATTGTGTAGCCAAATAATCAAACGAATATAATATGTGTCTTTTACATGTATATAGTTTTTCCATTATGTCCATGAACATTATTGAAAATATGTTTGTCTTGGAACAGTTCAGAAAATATTTGTAGCTTGAGTAGTCAATTTCATTTATATCATAAATAAAAATTACCTTGAATATATTATGTTTGTTAATCTGTTGCAAATGAAGATCAATAACATCTATGTGGATGGAAAATATGGATTTTTTTTTTCTCGCTCGCATTGATAAATAGGATCAAGTACATGGTATTTGCATTACAGAAACATAAACCGACCAATGATTATGATACGATAATGTGATAAATATGATATGAATAATAATTTGGGTAATTTATATATTATTTACTTAATTAATCTTGTTCGCATTACTATTACTGTATGATAACATGGCATTCTCTCAATTAAACAAATATGTCGACTTTTATATGGAGAAAAGATGTTCAATATTATGAGCTTGTTTTTAATAATAAGGAGGTTGTGTCAAATGACAGAATTACTCTCACCCACAGTAATACTTAGAATTACTTGGTTGTTGCATGTTTTAATCATTATAATCTTACTTCACCGATACCAACATCTTGGTTGGTATAACTAATTCAAATTAACGTACATGTGTACTACCCACATATCTATTTATCTCTATCTACTATATATCTATCCATCTATCTTTTGTTTCCCTCTCTCTCCCTCTTTTTCTCTCTCTCACTCTTCCACTCTTAGCCGTAACATGTTGTATTTTGTTTCATTTATCTTTTTGTCTCAGTCTCATGTATGTGTATTCTGATTTTCTTTCTGTATAATATTTAGTCAGTAGTGTAATTCAGTGAACCTCCTCGCAACAAACCAGCTTTAAGTAGGTTCATATTTCATTGCCGTATCTAATGATTTACAGCACATTCTTTCACGTTATTGATTACTACGAATTACTAGAATTATATACTTCCATATTACTTTAACAAATTTAAATATTTTGTAAATGCATTATGTTTTGTTAATTTACATGACATATATATATATATATATAAGAGCAACCGATCAATTAAAAATTATACATTGTTGAATTTTCTAAATCTTCAAGTACAATCATTCTTATTCTTTTGACTGGAAATGTGATTGTGAATGAATTTGGTATGCTGTTTTTTATTAAATAAACCACCTAATTCAACTTGATTTGTACCAATCTGGCTTTTACAAACAGTGTAGACTTCGGCTAGGGTCCACAAGGAGAACAGTATTAATACCGATTAGGCTACCCTGCGTGACCATCATTATTATTATTGTACATTTACTGTTTTTGACAATCATACCTTATAAAGAGGCAAAAGTTAATATTTAACATTATTTATGACAAAAAGCGTTGTAAAAACAAGTCAAAACATTCAAAGGCGGGGAATTTCCATCATGTTATTGCCACTATATTGTCAGGTGGGCGTTGGGTATTGTATTATGCACAAAAAAGGTAACTCAGAATTTCAAGGTGGCGTGTACTTTATGGCATGCACGTGAACTTTTTAAAGGAGCACGGCCTGATTGCCCTCCCCCTAATCCATCTGTGTTTATTATTTAAAATCTTGTGGCGAATAACGATCAGATCTAGCCGAAAAAACAAAGGAGAGATTTTTATCTTGTGAATTATTGCGATTAAAATGTTTTCGCTCCTAATGCAATAGCCACACGAAAGTACCTTCATTGTAATCTTCAAGTGTGTAGACCTTGAAGCCCGTCTCTTAGTAGTACATCTAGGTATAATGGCTCCCAGGGAAAAGATTAGGGTCCCCACCCAACCCCCACTGCCCAAACCTATCGACGTAACTGTACAAGCGAGTGTAAAAAGTGACCGATCTTTTATTTTAATTTTTTACTTTAAGCCTAAGAAGCACAAAATCTTTTTCCTTTCACCCCGTAGGAAAATTCGAAAGGGAGCACTGCAATCGAGCGGTAAAGTTTCAAATGTTGAACATTGATAGGCGCGGTTTTATTCATTTACTCCATCCTCATATGAGGCTAAAATTGATGAAAACTGTCATAAATATATTCGAGGAAAGAAGCATGGTTGAAGATGGCTTTCAAATGTGGAGCCTTTGCAAATATGTGTACCATTAATACATTTTTTCATAGCAGTAGGGCGTATTAAAGGCTGATGAAACTCCTGTAACGGGGAGTAAAACAACGAGGAATACGCCGCGCTCCCCACCTAAGTATTTTACGATTAAAAAAAAACACAACTTATTTCTGCGCGTGGGAGGTGGGCGCTTTTGTTTGCAGATTAAAGGCAAATATAGACCCGATTGGCTACGTCAGTGAGTCATGAAGGCTGCCATATTTGGACAAAACATGACAAAAAAGTCGTGATAAACGAATGAGGCATTCGAAATATATTTATTAGCTCACTTGATGATAAGTGATGTGAAAAAACAGTATATTATACGAAATATGGCGTTGACGTTGTTTGTATTTTGTGTGCTATTTTTTGTTTATAGATTTACACTATTTGTATGTTGTATAATTATATCTTTATGTTTGAACTTTTTAATTAAATAGGAATATGAGAATTCCGCTTCTGATACGTATCCTTTGTATTCCTATAAAACAATGTTTTGTGAGAGACTAATATTTGATAAACACTTCAAGGTATCTGACATTTGATCGAAAATTATCTCCCTCATTTTGTAATCATAACTAAGCTCTATGCACGCTCTTCATCGTACATCCTATATCCTGAAGTGAGAACTATACTTATCTGAAAAGGCATGTATTTTTGGAAAAAAGAATAATGAATAAATCTTTATTGTGTATCAAGAGAAGTTGTCTCCCGCTCTTAGGGAAAACCCACACGATGTCTTCTTTTTTTCGCGTGCGTAGGCAGTACAGGGGTTAGCGCATTTGTTTGTAGATAAAAGGCATTACTAATTTAAGATAACATGTAGGCCCCATTGGCTATGAAAGCTGCCTTATTTGGGCGAAAACATGACAAAAATAGTCATGATAAAGGAATGTGTATAATTATGAATGTTTTTATCACTGAGCTCACTTGGTGATAAGGTGAAATCCAAGAAGGGGCACTCACCGGAGATGAAAGGGGCACTTATGAGAAATACTTTTCAGATTTGATATTTTCAAGTTTTCCTTGTTTATGTATAACCGATTATGGTATATAGTATTTTGTTCCAAAATGTACTAGCCCGAATCATTCCATAAAATGCACTATAAACCTTAATATGCCCAGGGGCTGATGAAAAATATATTGTAATTAATAGGTGAAGGGTTCATAAGCACCAAGCTATACGCTCACTAAAAAGGTGACAACCCAAAGCCAAATGTGTGTGCGCAAGCATCTGTATTGTATGTCGTAAAACTGCACACATATGGTTTTCTGTCTCGCGTGCCTTCTTTCAACTGGGCTGTCGACCCCACCCCTGGATACGCCATCTCCCTCCTCATCCCCTACATCCACCAGGGCTTAGTATTTCTAAACTGTATGACAAAGAGGGATCACAGCAAGTCAAAACACGAAATCGGGGAATTTTCCTCACGCTACTATGAATGACCATTAGAATGGCGCCACGTATTGCTATGACCTCACTTAAAAAATCCCCTCAGAATCTTGCGCAATATTGTGACGTGTCACTGGAAACCGCCCTTCTCTCCCACACAAACACACCCACACACACGTATATATTATCTGCCTCCAATCTCCATTCTCCATTCTCCGTTTCGTCGATCATAAGCTCCGCATCTTATCTCCATGCACGCTCTCCATCGTAAGCTCCACATCCGATCTCATCATCTCAATGCACGTTCTTCGTCGTACGTCCTATAGCTGAAGTAAGAAGCATAATTATCTGAAAAGGTATGTATTTTTGGACCAGAGAATATTTGAATATATTATATTCAAATTGTCTTCAAATTTATTCTCGTTTACCATTATTATTTATTATTATACCATTATTACTTAAAAATGTCGGTATCGCTTTTTGTAAAAAATACTGGTGTTTAAGTGGAGAAGTGACAGTGATCCGATATTAAATTTGCCCCGGGCCTTGTTTCGTCCAAAGTGTATTAAAATTAGCGGCGCATTTGTAGGTTTAGCACATCTCATAGTCAATTTCGTCTTTGGTCATTCATTTTTGTTAAACTGTGTCCACTCGTTTTCATCAATTCGCATCCAATTTCGTCAAAGTCATTTCAAGCTCTTCGTCTTCGTCTGCCATGATCACATTTATGTCTTATTCATTATATCTCCAATGGTTTCTAAATGTTTTCAAAACAATATATTGTTGTGGATCACAGTTTAATCTAGCTTTATGTCCCAAAAGCAGTTTTATCATGCCATTTTTCGTCGTTACTCTCTGTTGGCTCATGTTTACCCAAATGTAGGAGAAGTATGTGGTTATACTAGTGCAACATATGAATTTAAAATTATGTTATCATTCCGGACTTACAGATTAGTCTGTTTTTTTCCTTTTGCCTTTTTTTCTTCAAATTCATATGTATTTATTAGATAAGTTTATAATCATTAACTTGAGGGATCCACATGCTTCTCAGTAGATCCGCCCACTCCACAATTTTTAATTCAACTAATGATTCTCAAAATGTGATAACATTAATGTACATTGATTTCTGTGATTTATTTCTCATCGTAATTGTTTATATTGATTGTTTTGTTGGAAATGAAAATAAAACTGAAACCCTGTCTAAAATGCTGTTAAGTTTGTTCACCTGTAGTTCGGTAAATTGTTGGTAATTGGCATCTAATTCAAACTAACGTACAAGATATAAGGAATTGTAATATCTACATTGACGGCTTTCCTGCCATTGCAAAACAATCTTTAATTTTGTTGGGTGTCACTATTGACTCCCCTTTAAATTAATTAAATTATTAATACTGGATTACTGTATAAGCTAATGAAATTTATTTCTGAAAGCTCTATGATTATATTTAATAATTCTTAAATTGTATCACATGTGTCATATTGTAATATTTTATCGGGGCATTGTGGTATAACAAGAATATATTCCTTATTTTTGCTTTAAAAGAGAGCAATTCGCATGATTTCTTACTTTTGCATGACGACATAAAGCCCAGATCAGTTGTCGTCGGAGCCCCTCAAAAGTGTTGGGAGCCCAAAATTCGCCATAGATTTGGTGGCAAAATTTCACTTAAATTGTATCATAATGTGAAAGACCGGCGATGTCATAAGGACACACTTCTGCAAATTTCTTCCCCAAAAATTTGTTTGAAGACAAATATTGATAAAAGAATACTTAATTTGGGTTTTCTGTTGTAGACACAAAACCTAAATGTTGTATTCTTTCATCGATATTCTACTTCAAACACATTTGTTTTGAAAATCCTTGCAGAGATGTGTCTTAAATGGCATCCTCTTTCACAGTATCATACAATTCAAGGGATATTTTGCCATTACAATTTGGTACTTGGTACTTGGTTGTTGTTTCTCCAAAAGATGTGGCTCCCCACTCTTAAGAGGGGCTTTAAGGTGATAGTCCACTGCCTGGAGTGACTCCTTGTTTTTTTTCTTGTTTTTTCAATAGTTTTTTTTATCTATTTAAAACCTTTTTTTTTAATCATTTAAACGAGGCTACAATAGCCACAAAAGCCCAGTGTTAAAAGTTCATGAAAACTTCACTTGTTGCGTGCGCGATCAGCTGATAAAATAACACACCTTCAAAGCTGAAACGGAGACAGTACTTGCCTTTCATTCTTACCATCGCAAACGACGAATGTATTTTCGGGGGTCGCAGCTTGTTATTTTGGTGACACCATTTATTAACTATCGTAGCGATTTTGCTCACTCACTGGCATTTCGCTAGATTGTGGTTATTTATAAAATCAAACGTTCTGTTCTACCCTCTCCTCGTTTCAAGATTCAGAATCTGATCACCTTGTTAGCAATATTTGCTGAGTTTTTAGTAGACATTGTTTTTATTTTACCCGCCTAAGGTGGTGCTAGAGTTATCATGTTTTGGTAGATTTAGTGCAAAGCATATATCAATTTTTGAATGGAATCAAGAGGCACAATCCTGGCCTGAAACGGAAAAGAATCTAACCGATTCAATTACTGCGTTCCCTAAAACTATGGTTGGCATTTAATGCCACGAAGATCGATAAAAATTTGACTTTTTTTTTTAATTGTATTTAATTGTTAACGGTTTTGACCAATCAGAGAGTAGAGGACAGGTCAACTACATTTTCATTTACTTCATTACTTTCGTAAAATGAAAGATGATTTTACACAAATCATCGATTGGTCCGGTTGCATAACTTGATTGCAAGCTAGAGGTCTTCTCAAAACTTTTTTTAACTGAATATTTATATTTCTAACTTCCCAAATTTTCGTCGCGGTTAGATTGCTTCCCGATTGATGCTTTTTTGGACAAAATATTGATGATTCCACATTATTCTTATTTTCACAGGTTATCAAGAACGAACCAAAGAAGCCTGACACTCAACAAACATGAAGATCATCGTTGCCATACTCTTTGCTCTCTCAACCGTTAGTGCGACAGGCCGGTCAAGGCGCGTTCGGCCCGATCCAACCGAGTTTAGTCTAGTCGACGCCCTGCAATACGCTTGCACCGACTTACTACCTGGATTGGAATATTTGAACTATTTCAGTGATCACTTTGGTGATTTCAAGATTGGACTGCAACCCATATGTACCGTCTTCCAAGAGGCTGGTGGTCCTTCCGAATTTGACGCTACAGCATTCTGCATTTTCGTCGGCGATTATCTCCAGCTCGGTGGCCTAGACCTGTTGCACTATCATGGTATTGGTTCTGGAAGTAAGCTGGAAAGGCTACTCTTCTTTTCCAACAGAATCATTTCCAATACCACCCGAAACCTATATGGAATCGACCTCAGCAACCTCACAACCATCTGTCCCAACGCATATCGGTTATTTCAACCTCCTCTCCAGAAACTTCTTAAAGAATTCTTCGACGAGTATGACACCGAGCTAATAGGCGCCCTCATTCCCGAGATCGAATCCATTTGCCAGGACTGGAAAAGTTACTTTGCTAGGTTGGGCGTGCCAGACGACTCTCCTTACCAGCAGTTGGTGGGTAGCCTCGTAGACATCGTCCCCGAGCTTGTGGGGCTTCGAAGTTATGAGAACCTGTGTAGCAAGTTGAAACCATGGTTCGGCCGAGGTAAATGAATCTCAATTAACTTAAAGGAAAACATACGGAAATTCTTTTCTTATTTACATTTCATGTCCCATTCTTTCTTTTTATAATAATTATCGCAATGTTTACATGGAAATTACTTATTGACACCACCTGGCCACCCATTAAAAGATTAAGCAGTGACTGGCTTAACTTCAGCTGATTTGGAGAGTATAGGACTTTTTTGTTTTAATGTTGTCTGGGTTTTTATCCTTATACTCCATAGATTATGCTGGTCGGAGATGGTACGCCAATGAGTTCGTCACCTTGATGAAGGACGAATTGTAGTGCTCAACCGATTCATGCTCTTAGGCCTCCGTCTCGTAGTCTACAACTAGGATCTCAGAGCTGGCAGAACTGTGTGACTCATTCGGCTACCAACAAGACCGTATTAAGGCCCGTTCAGATATGTCGCGGTGAACCACCGCCATAAAAAAGCAGCTGTCTTTCTTCGTGTAAATGAATGAAAACTTAACGTTATCTAACAAACACAACAAAATCAAAACAAAAAATCGCGGATTTGCTGAGGCATATCTGAATGAGCCCTTAGATTAACCACTACAGACGCTTTAATTAAAGAGTAAGTTAAGTTCTGGTAGAGGTGAACAAATATATTTTTGTGAGCTTTCTCTTTCCTTTTATGTTAGTGTAGAAGAATTACTTTTATAAAAAAGATGGCTCGACAAATAGGGCAAGAAATATCTAGAATGTTTAGACTAAATTTTCATGCAACATTTCTGTGTTTTATGTATATTAATCTCAGTGGCACTGAGTCAATTTTTTTTTTAATTCTTCCTAAACCACGTATAACATACAGCAGACTACATCATTCTCATGTGCTATAATATCAACCTTTTTCAATAATTGCATCCAGACACTTTCTGTCACAATGCAATCACATGACCAGAATTGAACTTTATCATCTTGAAGTAAAATAAGCAGTTGAAGACAGTACTATTACTAGTATACTATATTTTCACCGGGATATACATATATGCCCACTGCAAAAGAGGCGTCAATAATAGATCTTTGGCGCACGATGAAAAAGTCGTTTCGTACAAATGTGGGTGCACTATACACAGTTTAAAACATTAAAACAGTGTATTAAATTACTGACGTAAGGGCTATTTTTTTCCTCGTCACAGTTTTGATTAACGCAGGACGCTTTCAAAAGTCGCCTCGTGTGTAGCGGGCGTTAGATTATCCTACGAACATGTTATAAAAAGAGTTACATCAGCGTTTTTCAACCTTTTCATAGTCACGGCACCCTTTTGAGAAATAGGAAATTAAAAGTTTCTCGTCACCCGTTCCCAAATTCATCACAGAAGATTCATTTTGCATCACGCTGGTAGTCGTAAAGTGCCATAAACACGTATGGGCACATTCTTTTCTTTTTTATTGCGAGTAAGCGAAGCAAGCCAGCACAATATGCTCGGTCACCTCACGAATATGAGGATATTCGGTCAACTCGTTGCCCAGAATTAGCCTGTTCTTATATATTCCGAGCAAGTGAAGCGAACGAGCGTGTTATTATATATCTTCGATATTACAAAACATATATATAAGATATATTCGGACACCTCCCTGTCACATATATATTCTGGCACCTTGTTGCCAAAATATGGATACATCCAGGCACTCAAAATCACAGCTTGAAATCAGATTTCTAAATTTTGCGAGCGAGGGAAGCGTGCCAGGAGAAAATAACACTTAATTGTTTTTCAAATATTATTTCATAATGAAAATAGATAGCCGTTAATATTATTTTGTTTCACGAATTTGACGTTTATTTAAAAATGCATCAACAATAAATAATAAATTTCTCTCGCCGCACCCTTAGAGATGTTTTGCGTCACGCCGGTTGAAAAACGCTGAGTATTTCTATTCCTATCTTTAGAGTAATTTATTGAAATGTAAGTAAATTATGAGTAGTTTAATCTTGTAGTAGATTTTCACGAACTTGCTTGAGTGCGTGTGTGTGTATGTGTAATGTGTAGGCGTGCGTGTGTGTGTTTTCTTTCTAAAGTTGGAGCAGCTTAGACTTTAATGTTAATTAAGATTTGTTTTCCTCTCCACCGTGAGCTTGTTAGATTGTAACTCTATTTTGCGGTCTGGTTAACTTACTTATTTAGTATATTTCTTGAGTTGAGAATGTTAGCAGATATCCACTGAGTGATTAGTGTGTGTGTGTGTTGGTGCGTTTGTGTGATGGAGGGTGACATGGAGAAGCAGGACTTTCTTCCTTGTATCAATAACATAACCTCCAAATGTGTTTAATTTTTTTTTATATAGAGTAAATAACATGTATAATTGATTTGAAAATAATGTTTATGTACTTCAAGATCACTTTGTTGCTCAGTTATAATATAGTGCAAATGATGATTTGTTTATAAGCAATTAATATTGAAAAGGTTTTTTTTTATTCGATTGTATTATTTCTTGTTTGTATTAAATTTTGTACAAAATAACCCCCCAAAAAAGTTTATGAATGTATAAGTTCATGTAACCTTATAACCATGCTGTTAGTATCTGACTCGTAAAAGCTCGAAGTTAAAAACTAATACTGAATTAAAGAAACAATTAAAGTCTCTCTGTAAATATATAAACATGCTTGTAGTCTAGTCTGCAGACACAGAACCTTGTCATTGTGACATTGGTAAAGCGTAGCAGATGGTCTCAAGTTTTAAACAATGTAGATAAATTCCAATGGTCATATATCTACTCCTGAAACTGACAATGTTAGTCAAGGCTCAAGACTTCACGGAATTGTGTTAATCATCAAATTAGTCCAAGTAATATTGATGGATTCCTATTTTCTCGTCCAGATCTTGGGTTCCATATTATTTAATATTTAATAGCTTTCCTGTACCTGAAAATGCAGTGTATTACAATATCGATACATATTATCTTAGATAATTTATTTTCATTTGCTTTCTTTGTTTCAGGCACTTTAGAGGCTCTAAACGAGATGCAATTTCATTACATGGTAATTTATGTATATCATTTTGTAGAAAACATCAGATCCTTGACTTCAAATTTCAGCACAAAATTATCAAATTAATTCAAAATGAGACAAGCCATACAATAAAGGGAAGGGTTGAGAATTTAGAAATTTAATTCTTTTTGGCTTTATATATGCATCCATGATTATCATCTATTTGTCACTTTTAATTATTTTCTCGTCGAACATGAATCTTAAGAATGTTTATTTCCTTTTGTTTTGTTCTGTTTCAATTAAAACGCTAATCCTAAAATAATTTTTGGTTCAATTCTAATTATTGTTTAATGATTGTTTTTGTTTCCTCCACATGTTCTATTTAGCCACTAAAACCGAATTTGGTAAGATTAAAGAGTTTTTTTTTTTAAAGGCCCCCCCCCCCCCCCCCCCCCCCCAAGACCAACAACCGACAAGACTGTTTTGTGGACCTTCTTTCAACTTATTCTGATGATCAACGAGACCGGTGGCTCACGGAATCTAAGGCCAGTGAGGCCGACATTGTCTTAGTGCTTTTCGTACGTGTTTCTAAGCCCTTTTTTTTTTTGGTGTGTGTATTTTTGTATTATCACCTCTAGGAGCAACTATAGAATTAGTCATAACCCATCACTAAAGTTGACCAGGGCCCCGTCTTATAAACAGTTGCGATTATTCGCAACTTTGTACATAAGAGATAGGAGACTGCAAACTTGCGATTGGTCAGAGGACTTGCGATTGATTCTAATCAATCGCAACTCTTTTTACGATGGGGCCCAGATTTCCATTCTCTTTTAAGTTTTTCATTTCCTCATCTTCTTTCTACCTTTTACTCTTTCCTCGTTTTCCTCTTGCTACTTTTTACATGAATGTTTTTGTGTCTTCAATATTTCATCTCGATTATTTAAATCTTTCATTATGCACCTCTTTCCAATGGTTCATTACGGACCGAAAGCCAACGAGACCGCCATTTGTCTACCTCCCCTTAAAGGCATCATATAACAATGTTAAATCTGAGATGCATGGCCCTACGTGTTATCAGTGTCTGTGATGTGGTGTAATATTGAAGCCTAACAAAATGTGCGCTTCCAAAAAAATTATGAAGTGCCTCAAAAAAGTAAAATCTTGGAGTTACCGGTTTTACCATACTCATTTTCCCCAATAGACTGTACTGTTAGGAAAACGCAAAATGAAATTTCGATTTCCAATCATAAATATCTTGATAATCAGACAGGCGATCGGCTTGTATAAATCGTGGGATTCCTGAATTACCTAAAGGTTTATAATTATGATTGCAGCATGAGCTAAATCACGGATTTGGTTTAGGGCCTAAGGATCTTAGACGAAGTTACCGGATCCCTTTAAGTATTACTTCATTTTCTCGTGGGTTGTTGGTCTCGTGGGTACTCGATCACGCGGACCAATCGGTTTCGTAGACATTTCGAAACCTTTGTTTTTTGTTCAATTTTTTTATTTATGTATTTTTTTAATTCTTCGGTCCTGTGGGCTGTCGATCTCATAGTTGGCAGTTTCGTGGAGTGATGAATATAAATACGTGGGCAAGTACAAGATATTTTCTATATGCCATTGCCCTTTATAAACAGATGATATCAAACAAGATTCTAAACTGAATTGTTGTCAAATACATAAACTTATTGTCTTTAATCTGATCCAATTTTTTGTTGAGTTTTAAACTGGGTAAAATCGTCGGGTAAGCCATCACACCAAGAGAGGGAGGGAGGGAGAGAGAGAGAGAGAGAGAGAGATGAGATGAATCTTGAACGGCATATTACATTTTTTCAGTCTCACTGGCGCCTTTGATCGCTCTACAATTAGCCCTTTATCGTAATGTAACCAAAAATGTATGGATACTTGACTTGAATTGAATTGAACTTATTTTCCTCTGCAACATACAAATCAAAATACATTTCAGCAATACAACATTTACAATATAAACAAGTTTTTTGAACGTGTATACAAAATTCTTCTGCAACATACAAATCAAAATACATTTCGGCAATACAACATCTACAATATAAACAAGGTTTTTGAACGTGTATACAAAATAGTGATAATAAATGATGACATTTAAAACAAAATGTAAACTGATAACACAGAACCAAAAATAATTCATTAACAAATACGCATAAGAGGACGAACTGTTACAATAAGTGATTGCTTGATAGCTTGATAGCCCGGGGAGGGGTTGGGGGTTGGGGGGGTGGGGGGGGTTCGCTCATTATTCATGATGGCCGCTATTCATAAGGACCTCTATTCATACGGACCGCTATTCATAAGAAAAGCTATTAATAAGG
The DNA here is from genome assembly GCA_035222895.1 of Strongylocentrotus droebachiensis. Lineage (NCBI taxonomy): Eukaryota > Metazoa > Echinodermata > Echinoidea > Camarodonta > Strongylocentrotidae > Strongylocentrotus > Strongylocentrotus droebachiensis. The sequence goes on from JAVYIG010002770.1 coordinate 98,171, forward strand.
GCCGCTATTCATAATTTGAGAAAAGAGTCATTATTCATAGGTGTTATTATGAATAGCGCCCCTTCTTCATGATTATGAATAGCGATCCTTACAAAGACTGGACCTCATCTCACATTATGAATAGCGGTCCTTACGAATAATGGTCCTTATGCCTTTATGAATAGTGGCCCCTTTCCGTTTGATGAATAGCGGATCCAGTCGGCGGCAGGGGAGGGGGCCCAATTCGTGAGAAAATATTTAGCGGCGAATCAGCCAGCCGGTGACTAAGCGGGGGATATTGCCATCAAGATATTCGTGAACAAATTTCCAACACACCGCCCCCCCCCCAAAAAAAATAAATAAAAAAAAAAATAAAAAAATAAATAAATAAATAAATAAATAAATAAATAAATAATAATAATAATAATAAAATAAAAATAATAATAATTATATTAATAATCATAATATTTATAATAAAAATAATAATAATAACAAATTTCCAACACTCCGCCCCCCCCCCCCAAAGAAAAAAAAATACGAATACTAATAATAATGTCATCGGTCATAAAGTCATCAATATCTTTGCAAGCAACACATATTTTTCTCCTGGTCTATAATTCAGCTGTCGGGTTAACAATTTTGTCAGTTCTTAGGCCATTAAAAAATATATACATGTTTAGCGTCCCCGCCCGCTTCCTTTTTGGGGGCCGCCTCCTATTTTTTTTTTTTTTTTTTTTTTTTTTTTTTTTTTTGAAAACATTTTTTTTTATTTATTTTTTTTTAAAGAAAAAAACATGAAAAACACTGCTAAAATGGCTCTATTTCTGATTTTAAAAAAAAAAAAATTGTCGGCGGCCATCTTGAAAAAAAATTGCCCCGACTGTCAGGGAAAATGTACCGAGCGGCCATAGTGAGCGGCCATTTTGAAATAAAAAATAAAAAGGGCCCCCTCCTTCCTATTTTTCAAAAAAACAGGACGCTAAACATGTTTTTTTTTTATTTGGCCTTATAATTTTGGTAATGTACAGTTAAAGATCTTCATGGGTTGTAATTTAGGGGAAAGATGGACCCTAATTTGTAGGGTCGTCTGACACCCTATACCGACGGAAATTTGTCGTAATTGTTGTTGTTTTCTGTAATGTCAAGTCAAACTACTTCAAACTGACAAAGATTGGTGCATAGAGGCTAGATGAGGTGAAATCAACTAGACTTTAATTTGGGGTCTGTTGGGGGGCATACGCGTACCCTAAATTACACTGAATGGGGGTGGGCTCTAGGGCATACACCCGAAAGTGACTCGGTAACATTGTTGAAGCTTGATTTTAAAAAACTGCGTAATTTTTGTATAAAATGTTACTTATTACATTCTTTCTACTGTACTAACCCTCCAACATGCAAAAAATCCTCTAACATGCAAAAGATCCGGGAAAAAATTCTCAAAACACAAAGATATTTTTGGTTTACTTTGATGGCGTCATTGTGCGACACCCTCTCTTAAACAGTAAATTATCCCAGTCATTTTGAATTTTCCAAACCCTTTTTCCTTGAAAGTAAGACATGAAATAGTTTTTTTTTTTAATCTTTCAACACTTAAATGTCTGGAATGGTTAATAGAGCCAATTCATTAATTTGTGACAATTTAGATTCACCTAAAATGTAATTAAATTGTAATAATATAGACGGGAGAATTAAGGAATCGATCAGATCAGTTTTTCCAATTTTTATCATTAATAATGGTCTGTTTTCACTTTAATTGTACATCTAACATTGAAGTCACTACCTTAGCACCATTTCTCTCATCTGAACAGTGTTACCAAGTCCCTTTAAAGGGCAAGTCCACCCCAAACATAACTTTCTTAAAATAAAAGCAAAAGAATCAGACAAACCAATCGAAAAAAGTTATGAATTTTTAATGACATGAAAATCTTTGAAAATCTTTGAAAATCATAAGACAAATTGGCAACTCACTCATGAGTCTGTGACGTCATTGCATCACTATCTACAATTTTGTCAGTATATCTGTCTTTAAACGTAAACTGAAGTTATACTTATTGAATAATCATTACTCAGTTGATTCTTAATTTATGCTCCAAATTGTGATGCTGCCGTGATTTATATTTGAACTTAATCCATTCCTCAATTTACTACCATATATAGCATCTGCCGACTTACCTTTTCCTTATTCTTTCCTTTTCTCGCCTGTAGCTAGCTTTCAGCTTACAGTGAAAGTATGTCTATTTTGCTGGGATTTTTTTGTCTATATGATATTGTTTTGAGGGACCTCACCTCTACAAGCGAAGCTTTCTTAAGGTATCCTCGTCTTTCTTTTCTTTTCTTCACTTACATGCTATATGAACTTGTTCCTTATAAGCGTTTATTTTGTTATGCTCTACATGTTATAACATTGTTAAATTGTATTACATTTATGTTGGAAGAAAGACAAATAAACTTGAAATTGAACTAATTTTTTTCTTCGTATTAAAAATATAAAATTCCAATTTTACCCCTAATAATCTTATTTCCTCACACCAGCATCCAAGTTATATTGATAGTAATGTGTTTTTGTTTGGATACATTAATACAGAGTTATTTTTTTCTTCAGTTAAATCATTAAAGATGAAGTTGAGTTTTGGTCATGCGATTGCATTGTGAAAGAAACGGTGTGGAATCGACCAGAAAAGGTTGATCATCTAGCATATAAGAGTTTGTGTGTATTGCAAAGTTCTGGAATAATCAAAATGATAAGAAATGTTGCCAAGTCTTGGTAAAGTTACAAACACTGTACACAGAAAGATGTATATGGGACAACACGAACACGTGGCGTAAAAATCCTACCCTGGATTTTTACGATGTTGCATGACATATTTAGAATATGAATTAAGGCATTTGAAGAGCCATGCTTTTCAGGGAACTGTCTTATATCTGATGTTCTTCCACACTTGCATAATAAGAATGATAACGCTCACAAATTATTTTTCACCTCTTCCCAGAACTCAACCTTCTCTTTAAAAATGTGAATTTTGATAAACTATTTAATATATGAAAATCAGGGACTATGAATATACAATTTTGACAAAAGTATCGATTCTTAAAAATGTCATTAAAGATTTTATGAAATGTCATGCACGCAATATGATACAAATCATAAAACCTGGGCAAAGGCATGGGGAAATCAAGTTTTGGGGGGTAAAAAGGGAAATTATATAATGGGATAAAAATGTATAAAGCAATTGATAAATAGTCGAGGCAATGACGTCACAAACTGATTTGTGTAGTGATTTTCTAAGCTCCATAGTTTTTCATAAAAATGCATAAGTATTAGTTATCAGATTTTACTCAAATATTTCTTGCTCTGTTTCTCTTGTTTTCGTTCTGCATCTATTTAAAGCAATTTTTTTTTGGAGTGGATATAGCCTTTAATGCAGTCAGGCTCACAACCTTCTTCTCGTCATTGGTTTATATAACATTTAAGGATAGGCTAACTAGAGACAGACTCCTGGCCTATAGAATGAACTTCTACAATAATATGCAATTTAGTTCAGTTCTTAAATTTTTTGCCCGGGATAGCTAGCTGGCCTTCCGTTATAAATAATTCATAATCTGACGTCACTTCCGTTTGATGACCTAGGCCCGATATAAAGTGACCCAGCAGGGAGCCAGCTAGCCTCAAAATCAAGGTACCGTAATCCGTATTGTCATTTTTTTTCAACCTTGAAGATTAGAATTTCGATCTTTACCTTGAATGATATATTCATTGTTACGTTAGGAAGATAATGACTCCTCAATTTCATGATAATTTATATTATAACTGATCTAATATTGAAATTCCTAAAAAATAACCCATGGCCAGTTTGGAATGTTAGGTCCCACCTACAGAATTTGACGTCATGTGAAGGGCCGTCTCACATTAACATAAGATTATAGACCGAAAATGTCTGTCTCTTTCGTTCGTTAGCCTCTTATTTAATTGGGTAGGGTCCGACCCTACCCAAATAAGAGCCTAACGAATGAAAGAGACAGAACTTTTCGGTCTAACATAATTAACGGTGTTGTTTTTTGCTCGAATTTTGTTTTCTTTTGTTTGGGGAATGTGGACGGGTTTCTTTGTTTAGGATTTTCAGTTGTGACATCTCTGGGTAGGCAAATTCATACAAAAAAATATATTCACCAAATTGACTTGAAAACACATCAGACAATTAGTCTGAACCACGTCAGGAGCAAATTTGAAGAAATTAGCTTTTTAATTGTGGTAGAGGGTCTACAACCAAAGATATAAGAAGTATTCTTACTAAAAATGTCCTTAGACATTTGACAGCTGAAAGCGACGCGCACGGTTGCGTTGCGTGCGTTCTCGAAACCAAAACCGTACCTCGTACACACACTCTCACGTCTCACCATACCACGAATGGTAGCGGGCTGGGAGTTTGCCAGCGAGACCAATGCACCTTCGGAGCTCCGCACGCACAACTTTAGCGGAACTCGAAAGGTTCGTGGTGGGAAGGTGGCGGGCTAGCTTTTTGCCAAAACAAGGCTGCTGGCAAAATGAAAATAACTACGATCGAGAACATCGTCAGTTTCTTAACTTTTTAGTGAGATAATTCTGAATTCTAATTGAGACTATATAATAAATTAAATCAACAAAGAAACCTCGGTAGATCTCTTATATAACTATACAAAAGCTTGTTTATTTCTTCATTTGACATTTTCTTTTTCGAGCCATTTTTTCGTGCGCGAGTCAATGCAAACTATATATTACCAAACTTTCAACATGCAAGGAACAGGGAACACTCGCGGACCTCGTATCAAATTCGTTGCCAAAAAAAAATTTCAAGGGTGATTTTGAAGCAGTGAAGAAAATTGATGCTGCGATGCGCAGAAATATACCGTATTTGCCGGCATAAAGGCCGCAGTATTTTTAGAAGAGAAAATATCAAAAGTCGGGGTGCGGCCTATGAGGCGAAAGAGTAAAAAAAATTATTTAAAAAAGTCAAAACCAGCACGAATTTGCACATATGGGACTAGATCTACGAACGGTACAATAACTATACATTTCCACACATCTTACCGACAATTTTATCTTGCATTGTTGACATGAAGACGAAAATAAACTTCCAAAAACAACATCTGCCGATAGATCTTGATCTATTAAGTTCGTGCCAATGTATTGCAAAAGTAAAAGAAGGGCCCGTTTAACGGAGCTGCCGCGAAGCATCCAGCACGCGAAGTCGCTATTTTGAATCCATTTCAATACACAAGAGAGAGGCGCAATGTATACATCACAGAAAATTCCATATGCTAGCATCAGTGCGGGATGGCCCAGCGGTCTTAGGCGGTGATTTTAGTCACATCAACATTTGTACGCAAGAGATCAAATCTCGACTACAACAATTTTTGTTTTTTTTTTTTTTTTTAATGTCAAAATCGGGGGTGCGGCCTTATCGCCGGCAAATACGGTACTTGAAAGAAACTTAAAAAATCACACCTGAATTTTCAGAAAATCGTATTTGTATTACCAAACCTAGTTGTGAGTTGTTTATAACTCAGATTTTATGAAGATTTGTCAGAAAAAAATGTCATTTTCATTTGTCAGCCGCCGCTCTCCCTGGCACGGGCAAGCGTCAGCCTGGACAGTGCCAGGTGACCGGGAATTTTTTTTTGCGGCCGAATATTCAAGTACGGGGAAATTGTACTCGAGTAGTTGTCAACAGTGCAGGTACTCATCACAGCCCTAATGCATACGCTTGCATATATCGCGCGATACAGCTTTTTGGCTAAATTTAGCAAAACAACATAACTCTGCGTATACGTCTTTTTTGTCGATTCTGACCAAAATGGTATGAATATTGCAGCGTTTCAGAGGGGCTGTATCTTTTGATAGAAACATCGGTGAGACTTGAAATTTAAAATGTATTATTCTGATTACATTTTTTATTCAAATATCAAACAAAAATGGTGAAAAACGATCCTAAATTGAAAAATCGTTCAGACACCCTACCATAACAAATACGTAACGAATGGAACTTACAAGTTTCGTTGGTGGAAATTTCCTTGGTTTCCAGACATCTGAGCCTACTTGTTTGCTTATAGCCCAATTGTCTTCAGCTAACGTGCGCCATTTTCGGATTTTATGACGGTTTTTTTAAGACCAGTCTCGACCTCATACGCCCGAATACAGTGTATGCCCTCGCTTGTTGATATGGACGCGATTGGTTGTGTACACAGCTCAGCGGTAGGCTATTGCGTAGAGTTTGGTATTAAATACATATACATTTCAGCCCAACTAAGCCGACAGGGGTGGCGGAGCATTACTATATAATCCCAAAGTATAATATTCAATTTAGCAATTGTGGGGTCTTAATAATAATAATAATGATACTAATAATAGGCATTTCTATATTCTATCTAGAAATTTGTACGGAATAAGAGGCCTAGGTGCTTTAAACCTGCGATAAAGCAATAAATGAAAACGTCTGTGAGATAAGACAACTACCCGTCAGATATTGCGCAAGATCTTTAGATCGGATGCCGTCACGTATGGTTTCACCATAGAGCTATATATTAATAAGACTAGAGAGCAGACTCGTCATACGCTCGATCAGTACAGTAGCACAGTTTGGAAGGAACATCCGGGTATTTCTCGAAGTTTTGCCGTTCTTAGTAATGGCAGACCGTGCTCCATGCGCGCACAGAGCCTTTGCATGGGAGCGTATGACGAGTCCGCTCTCTAGTCTTATTAATAGCTCTATGGGTTTCACTGACCTCTACACCGGGGTCCAGACAACTCGCCACAAAGACAGCTCGCCCCTGGACAACTTGACACAATAGCCTGGACATCTCGCCCTTTCATGACATAGCAAAATTAAGGCTCAATTTCATCAGTACAATTTTGACCTGAAAATCCTAATTTGTTGTTTTTCTTTTTGGGTGGAACAGAATGTACATGTACAGTATATTAAGAATCAGGCAACTTTAAAAAAAAAATTAAAGTAGTATCTAAACAACAACAAAACCAAACAAGGAAATCCAAAGGGGGGAAAAAATTTCTCTTTAAGACTAGATAAGGTGTCTGAACGATTTTTCAATTATCCCTTTTGGAGCTTTTTTCACCATTATGGTTGAATGATTGAAAAAATCATTTACTCAGAATAATACAATTCAAATTTCAAGACTCACTGATGTTTCTACCAAAACATACAGCCGCGCCCCCAAAATCTAGGCAATATTCATCCAATTTTTGTCAGAATTATAGAATAGACGAAAAAGACGTACCGGTACACACAGTTTTATGTTTTGCTAAACAACTGCATCGCGCGATGCAAGCGTAGGCGTGTTGCTTAGTTGCAGGGCTACTTGTGCGCAATCGGCAAGCTCTACATCCATTGTCTTCAATGTGCATCCGCATGCACAAACACACACACGCGCGACCCGAATTCATGCATACAGGCACGTGTCCGAATGCACACACGCAGTACTATGTGTACGAAGGCATGTGCATGTGCATGTGCAGATTTTACGTGCTGTCAGCATGGATTTGGGCTGAGAGCAGAGTCGGGCCTCCCTATTTAGCTGATTCAACAAATGGGGGGAAGGGTATTTTCAAACTGTAATGGTTTGTGATCCCTTGGGGCTAGCAAAAAGTTTGAACAGGGTCCTGGTATGCCCAAACTATTTGTATGTTATTTAATGTATGTTCTCGCCTTCTTTCTATATATGTAGTTGGCTGTCAAAACCTGAGCACACTGTATTATGCATCACCTTTCCAGGCAAGGCCGGTGTCACTGCTGTTACTGTTAGAGAAACATGGCTTTGCAAGACCAAGAAATTGTTCTTGAAATTAAGCAGGAGCCTTCGTGGCAAAGTGGTAAGTACAGAGTAGACTACAATCATACAATGGATAAATTGCCATTTGGTCGAATACCAGTTTATTCAAAGTTCTTTTCAAACCCCAATTCATTCAATTCATTCAATTCATTTCCCCTGTTGCATTTATAAGAAATTCTAAGTGTAGATCTTTATCTTCGTACACTATCTAGTAAATTGATTTATGGTCAATTTATTGGTCAATATGCAAATTTTAATGAATGAATCATTTATCGGTCAGTATTCAATATTTACATGATTAACAATAATCTTCATGAAAGAATAATTGTATAATGTATTCTTTGAGTGTGTACATGTATATGTCTCGTAGAATTAATAAAATGATAACAAGTTTATTTAATCCTGTTTAAAATCACAAAATGCACACATACAACTTAGGGGTAAATGGACTACACACTCATAAGGCATGAGAATTTGGTCGAAATTTTTAATTCATTACTTTATGTAGAATATGTTGAGGCCTGAGGGCATTTCAAGAGCAGCCCGTTTAAAGGTACTATGTCCCTTTTGCAGGCCAAAAAAATGAAAAGGTTAAATTCCAATGGCATTTGAAAGATAATACTAATTTAGAACTCCCCTTAAAAAATGGGGCTTGAAAAGTCTTTAAGTGGGAAAATAATGACTATTAGTTGTCATATCGACTTAGGAGCTATAGAGCCAATAAGTAATAGTCTTGATTTTCAGACCATTGTACCGCATGGTCGTACGTTTTATGCTGCGCAAAGATTCAATCAGTTTAATTTGGGTCATAAAACAAGAAGTGAGTTATTGATGTAGACAAATCCTTTTTATGTACCGGTATGTTATTACCAAAGAAGAAGCATAGTGACAATCGTGTCTGACAGTGAAGTCTAGCAAGTTCTACAGAATTTGAGGTTGGCTGCAAAAGGGACATAGTATCTTTAACATAGATATTTTTAAAATATTTTTTAAAGAGAAGGTTGAGTTCTGGGAAGAGGTGAAAAATAATTTGTGAGCATTACTCATTCTTATTATGCAAGTGTGGAAGAACATCAGTTAAGACATGTTCCCTGAAAAGCATGGCTCTTCAAATGCCTTAATATTCTAAATATGCATGTAACATCGTAAAAAAATCGGGGGGCCGGCTTTTTACGCCACATGTTCGTGTAGTCCCATATACATCTTTCTGTGCAAGTGTTTGTACCTTTACCAAGACTTGGCCAAATTTCTTATCATTTTGATAATTCCAGAACCTTGCAATACACACAAATTGTTATATGCTAGATGATCAACCTTTTCTGGTCGGTTCAACACCGTTTCTTTCACAATGCAATCGCATGACCATAACTCAACTTCATCTTTAAGTGCACTGTAATACAGAAATGGCACTCATGGCACTATGATAGATTTTTGACCTATGGAAATAAGTATGATAAAGGCTACATGTACATTGAAAGTTTAATATATCAAATTACTACATGTACATGTGCATATCTACAGCAGCAGCTTTGTGTAAAAATTGAAGATGCTTTTATTGTTCTGGAAATGTTTCTAGACTATTTCTGTTGCTACATGGAAACGATGCGAAACATCTACAAGTTCAATCCTATTCATGTGTCATGTTTCACTACTCATATTTATAACTGTCTCTTATAAATAATAATGATATTCCACTTTTATATAGCGTTTAATACATGTACGATGTCTCTAAGTGCTTTACAGATATATACTATAACCCCGGTCAATGGATTCAATACTGCCCACACATACTGTGTGCACAATCTCCACTTCCTGGGGAGCATTCCAGCCAGACATTACTTGACGCTCAAAAACTGTTTGACCAACAATGACGGTCGCATCCTACCGGGTGGAGAGTAGCAAGTGCACGTTAATATCTTGCCAAAGGATATAAGTGCTGTGTCAGGATTTGAACCCTCGACCTTCGCGTCTCCAGTTAGGCGCCTTAAACAACTCACTGTATTTACTGTACTTACTGTATAATAATTACCCTAGTTCTTGGATTCATTTACTATTCTGCACATTAAATTTCACACTATCCACTTCCTGTCCAGCATTCCAGCTTGTCGCCTTCTTACGGGCACAGCAACACGCATGCTTATGCAATCACATTGACCTTCTCGTCCTACCAGGTACCCATTTAACCCATGGGTGGAGAGGAGCAATGTATATAACATGCCTTGTATATAACATGCCTTGCTCAAGACCATGAATGCCGTGCTGGCGTTTGAACCCATGACCTTTGCATACCCAGTCCAAGTGATTGAACCACTTGACTATAACTTCTCTACTACAATATTCTTCCACTGATATAAGAGTCTAAAGGATTAGAAAGCTAACAACTTATTTTCACCTTTACAAAAGATCTCAAATTTCTCCTGAAGATGAATATATGAATGATAATTTATGGAAATCATTTACAACTCTCTCTCTCTCTTTCACTCTTCTTTCTTTCTTTCTTGCTCTCTCTCTCTCTCTGTCTCTCCCGCTCTCTTTCTTTCTCACTTTCTCTCTCTATCTCCCTCTCTCTCTCTCTCTCTCTCTCTCTCTCTCTTGATTCCATCAGAGTACGGTTCCAATCAAGAAGGGTATGAGATGGGTTTCAAGGAAGGAGAGGAAAGGTCCTCCAGGTCACCTGATTCCCAAGGTGAGTGATCAATTCATCACCTGACATGTCACATGACAGTGATGTTTACTAACAGGAGCTCGAGGTTGGACAGGGGAGGGGGGTAGAAGTGCAGTTTGTCTGCAGATCCTTGTATTCCTAATATTCTTTTTTCCCAGATTTGAGATTCTCATCTGCATTTCTTGAGGGAATAAGCCAACTTCCAATTAAAGAAAATTATCTCTAAGGTCAACGAACATAGGACAAAAGTAATGATTCGTAGTCAGAGTAAAGGTGAGATGGTTAGAGACCGTTCTGATGATATGCACATAAACAGATTTCTAAATCATTAGCAATATTCTTTGGGTTTGTTTATACTTCTTCTCCTCCTCCTTTCTTCTCCTTCTCCTTCTCCTTCTCCTTCTTCTTCTAATTCTTCTTTCCCCTTTTCTTTTTTTTTTGACCTGCTTAGAACAACCCAATGTTTGGTACAAAAACTCATCTATGTAACATAGATATTAATCTGATGATGTAAAAAAGAAAAATTGCATACAAAAATAAATTAAAACATATGAAGATATTGATGGGTGGATAATATGTTCTACAATTTTTGTTTTAATAGTTTGTGAGGTATACCTAAAAGGGCCTAGAGGTCTTCGGGCAAGGTAGCTGATGTAAGAATAGACACTAGTTTTTTTTCTTCGAAGAACACAATTAAGGTTGGAACATTAACATAAAGAAAAAAGAGAGGAGAGTTGATAAGGTGAACTGAGAGGGAAAGTGCATTAAATAAGTACAGGAAAAACGGGAGAGAGAGAGAGAGAATATATCTTTACATGAAATATTGACTTATAACAGTGAATTCCAGATCGTTTCACAATACCATCACACAACATGTACTCATCTTTACCCTTCACAGGCACAGAAAACATCGAGATGGAAGAGCTCGACAACGAATCAGCGACCGTGGAAGATCTGGGAGAAGAGTGGTGTGAGGACGAGACTGGTAACCTCTGTGATCCCCTGTGTCACATGAGCTCTGATGTCCTGGGGTCACCTGAGTCATCGGACGGAGGAGATGCAGGGAGCTATAGCTCAAAGAGAAGTAAGCAAATACCTTCAATATCAGACACATTATTAGAGATTTATATATATATATATACAGTCAAACCTGCTTTAGTGACCACCTGTCTACAAAGACCACTTTTTGTGTTTCCCTTGGACGGTTGCTATAGACAGGTTTGACTGCATTAGTACATAGTACACTTGAAACAGGAAGTGTGGATAAGTTGTTTTTTTTATATTGAAGAAAAAAACATGAAAGCATCTTATTTAAGCGCCAGTCCTGTTGTGATTTTTTTTTTTGAACCACAAAGATCTGGCAATCGCAGATAAAAATCTGTTTATTTGCTGTTGTGTTTGTTTTGTTTTGTTTCGAAACTTTCAAACTGTCCATACACTGTCTTGATGCAGTGAGGTGCCGTAACAGCTTTAAAATGTTTGAACTTATCGTTGCCGTAGAATGATTTAATCTCACATACTATTGTTATTGTGTATTCAAGCGTAGTCCTTCCTCCTCTCGATTCTTTTTACCCTTTCTGCTTTATGGAAAGATTGCTGCTCATGATTGATTAATCAAGTCACATGTCTTTACATAGTTCATGTTTCTTTGACTATCACATCGCTCTGTTGTGCTCTAGTTTATGTCAATATCGGCTTCAGTCATTCTGTGTGAAGTGTATTCTACATCGGTTGTTAATCAATTCGATCGATGGACAATGTCTGGTTGATCCGTTACTCTATGAAATCAGGCAGTCCTGGTGGCTTTCAAACAAAATCATCCTTGACGTTATTAAAAACTTTCCAAGTTTGCACTGCTTCTACTTGGTTCCATCGCTAAAAAAAATTCGTCATTGGGGCTGGGGCACTTAAGCATCATCATCGTTGGTTCTCATGGAGACTTTGACACCAATCGGGTGTTTACACCGGATTATGGGTGATATAAGTTACAGAGAGTGGACTTCACCTTCATGACCAACAGGTCTTACATGTACATCTCGCGCACGCCCTCCACAAACTTCAGAAGAACCGCGCCTTTGGGGAGAATTCCTCAGAAATATCTCATCTGAACAGCGTGAAAAAGCTTTGTTCGCTCATCAGTTGCTAATTCCATCAAGTTGTATGTAAACAAACTGTGACGCATTGCACTTGGGAACTCAAGGGAGTATGTCTTACGTTTCCTTGCCTGCTCTTCTTGTTCAGGGACCACGCCAAAAGGAGGAACCCAGGGAGACCGAGCAGCTAGAGCTCTGAAGAGGACATCGAGGGGTCAGACGCTTCGTACCTCGACTCGTGCTACACCTCCTAGAGGTAAACTTGGCAATCAAAGAAGTGAAGGTCATAGTCGCAATCAAGGTCAGGGCCTGGAAGATGAAGAGGTACTGGGGGATATGCCGCAATCTCCTGGGAAAAGAACAGAAACGGACTCCTTCGCTATGAGGAAGAAACGAAAAACCGCCCGTCTAGTTCTGACCGACGAGCAGGAAGAGGGCCTGGTGGAGTGGCTGCAGTCATCTCCGGAACTGTTCGACAAGAGCCACCGGAGGTACAAAGACATTGATTTGAAGAGTAACCTTTGGGAGCAGAAGGCTGACATGCTTGGTGTGGAATCGGGAGAGGTGCTCCAAGTGTGGTACAAGTCGATGAGGACAAGGTTTGGCAAACTGAGGAGGATCACGTCAGTGGGTAGGAAAAGGGAATTCACCTGGAGGGACCAATGGATTCTAAGGAAATTTGCCTTTATCTCTCCACACATCTATGCTTGCCCTAACAGAGGGACTCATCCGACGACTGGCTTTGTACCGGTAAGTACTAACAAGTTTCTCTACTTTTATACATGCACTGTACAAACATACAAGATCTCTATAGTAGGTTTATAGAATATAATTCATCAAATTTAATCAAATTGCTATATGTATCATCAAGGTTATAAAGAATGGAAAAGGGATTAATCTGAACGTACATTTCTGTCACAGTGAAAACTGTACAGGTACTATAAAGTTTGTAAGGAAGACAAATTGTGGAGTAGATATTTCCCAGGCGGTATCTGTATACTTCACAGGATAAAGGCAAATATTATCATTTTCTCTAGTTCTATCTCACCCCATCGCTTATTGCATTTAGCTGCTCCATTTCTCAAGTTTTCTACATTTGCCACACTCAACCCAGGTGAGGTAAATGGGTACCTGGTAGGATTATTCCTTGAAATGCACTGTGTGCTGATAATGGCTGCCGGAGCTAAAGCTAGGGTAATAATTTCCAAAGCTCTTTGGAAGCGCATATTTCATAACGTATAATGCGCTATACAAGAACTGAATATTATTATTATTATTATCTTATATTTGTCTTCATTTGCAGCCTAAGCATAAACTGCAGTCAAAATTGGGTGGCCAGTGGTCCAATTCGCAACAACATTCTGGTTCAGAGGATGATGACAATGATGATGACCTTTACAAAATTCCAACCATTCCAATAAGCACTGCAGCGCCCTCACCTTCTGCAACCACACCTACTGCAGCTTCGGCATCAAGCAAAGCTCCTGTGCAGATAGAATCCATCCAGCCTTCCCCACTACCTGACGCCAATCCGGTGAAGCAGATACCCCAGCCTGATGCACAGGCGGACCAGCTTCTCGCCGGCATCTCTGCAGCGATCCTGCCCGGCCAGAACGACAGCATGGCCAAAGGATACGGGACGTTCCTCTCCACCGTTGTGACGTCCCTGCACCCGTCGCTGTTGACACAGTTCTACCAGGAATCGTGGGCCATGGTGATGAGGTACCACACGCAGAGTGACGAGTTGAAGGAGAAGGAGAGACAGAGACCACCTGTCCCTGTGACAGTCAGGCCTGCTCAACCCCTTCCGCAGGTGCCAAAGTCCAACCCTCATCCAGCATCCCAGCCTTTATCAAAGGTAAAGTTCATTGTCTTCTCCCGTCAGTGTTTGTGTGTGTGTGTATTGGGTTTTTACAGACGTGTATCAATCAGAAATGATTATTTACGTCTGGGGACCGACCTTTAAACGTCACCATCCGAAAGACGTGACTCAGTTTCAGACCTGCGTCCTCGTCTGAATCAGTTTGTAACTTCCACTGTTAGCTGGATTACAGGGGCACGCCACAACGCCTAGTCAATATGACCATATTCATGCAAATGCTTGAGTGCTATACCTTAACAGCTGGGCTGTAACCTGGGTTATAATATTGGAACTCCAAACTTTCTATAATATTTAAAAGTGTTATAAACAAAAAGCCACTAGCCTAAGTATAGTTTTGTCCTTATCGTTTAATAGTAATTATGATATTTTTTCTCTCTTGAAATTGAAGTATTTCATCGTTTGCATCGTATTCTTTATTTGCAGGTGCAATCAGGGCAAACCCGACAGTCATCACAGGTCGTGATACACCTAGAAGAACGTTGCTAGAACCACTCAAACTTACAAAGTAAACGCTGTGGACCAGAAATGCCAATTCTAAGGATGCGTGTGTATGTTCATCCATACGGGTAGGAGACACCAGCATATCAAGTTGGGACAAGTTTGGAATCTACCAAGATTTGCATACTGAAAAGTCTGGACAGGAATACTAGTTCCTATACTGCTTCAAATATGTTCATCTATATTGGTAGGAGACACTAGCATATCAAGATGGAACAACTTTAGAATTTACCAAGGTTTACAAACTAAAAACTGGGGGTAGGAATGCCAGTTCTGAGGATACTTGAATACGATCAGCCATTTCTGTGAGAGACTCTGGCATATGAATCTACAGCATTTTCGTGAACCAGTCAGCTGTACAAAGTACAAACAACATTTTGGACAGGATTGCCAGTTCCAATTATGCTTGAATATGTTCAGCCATGTTAATATAGGAGGCGCAATGGCCCAGTGGTAGAGTGGTGGTATCGTAACCGGGAGGTCCAAGGTTCAAAACCAATTCAATGCGCCCGGCCCTCTTGTAAGGCATTGATCCTCATTATCAAGTCCCTCAGAGAGGACTTAAAGCCATGGGTTCCCAGGTTGTTTACTTAAGCATGTACATGTACATGATCTCTTAGCAGTCGGGTAAAACAATCACCGATCATCATTGATATTATTTTTTTTAATTGAACTTAAATTTCAACTTGAATAAAATACTGGGTTGTTTATCACATGCAAAGTGTTATTTGAACTTTCCTTTAATTAAATTATTTTTGAAAACATTGTCGCCTTTTTATTCAACTCATAGAGCTGCCATTTGTGTCATTTTGTTTTAATACAAAGTATCGATGTGAAATTAGATGTAAATCCTAATCAGGTATTTAAAGCTTACCGGTACGTCTTGTATTTAGTAGGTGATACAGTCAAACCTGCTTTAGCAACCACCTGTATAGAAAGACCACCTGTCCAAATAGACCACATTTTATGTTTCCCTTGAATAGAATTTCTCTCGAAACTAAAACAAGAAGAACCTAGGAATATCATTAATGTGTGTACATGTTTGCACACAGCGAACTTGTAGGCCTATCAAGAAATACCCCTTAGTCTCTAGGAGAGTCTTTGGGTGAGGGGAAAGTGAGAAAATGACTTTACCATATTATGGAGGAATACAAATCATGACATAAGGCCTGTTGGTCATAAAACTGAAGGCTGATCCTGATAATTGACAAAACCTGTTATTGGGTCAACTCCCGAAGGGTGTTGAATTTCCCATGAGAGCCCACTCCTTTGTATCTTTAAAGGCATCGTTTAACAGTGTTAAATCTGAGATGCACGGCTCTACATGTTATCAGTGTCTGTGATATGGTGTAATATTGAAGCCCTAACAAAAAATCATCAAAAAGGTAAAAATCTTTGAGTGACCAATTTTACCATACTCGTTTTCCCTTCAGACTGTAGTGTTATGAAAACTGTTAAAAAAAAGCAAAATTTTGTTTCGATTTCCAATTATATATATCCTGATAATCAGACAGGTGATCGGCTTGTAAAAGTCATGGGATTCCTTACTGACTTAAAGGTTTATAATTAGGATTGCAGCATGAGCTAAATCCAGGATTTTGTTTCAAAATCTGAGACAAAGTTACCCAATCCCTTTAAGGATTGTTGTAGATGACTTTTATAATGGGCGTGTAAGGTCGCATAACCTTGCGCTATCTACTGAAGAGATGATGATATTAACGATATTTAACTTGAATATTGTTCCTTATTTGTGTCCAAGTATTTACATGTATGTACCATATTCTTTACATTCTGCCCTCCCTTATGCTATGGTCACATTACCCAAAAGTAGCCTGCTCGGCGGCCGAGCGGCGAGTTTTTAACCAATTCTGCCCGGCGGCTGCCCGTCCACCGAGCGGCGGCCGCCCAGGCACCGCTCGTTTTTAGGGCATCGCTCGGTCGTCGCTGAAGTTTTAGCGCGGAGTTAAAATTTGGGCGGCGCCTGCTCACTTTTCACTCGCCGCCCAAAATACGCTCGGTGCCTGGGCGGTCGCCGCCCGGGCACCGACCTAATCGCCTGGCGATGCCTAATTCCAGCAGCGACCGAGCAGGCTACTGATCGGTCGGTCGCTGCTCTGATTTGTGACCATAGCTTTAATTTACCTTATATTAAAGATCAAGTGAAACCTGCTCAAGTGACTGCCTGTATAGAAAGATGACCTGTCTATAAAGACCACATGTTTTGTGTTCCTTGATGAAATGTGTTTATTATTGTACATGTACTACAGGAACCTTTACATAAAGACCACCTGCCTATAAAGACCACTTTCCTTGTCTCCCTTGGGTTGGACTTCGAGAGCTCGATGATTTATGAGACAATCAGTTGGCTAAATAAGGACCTTCCTATTTTAATAGATGATGTACTCCTTGATATTCTTCATACGAACAAACGAACTGTACGTTTTAGCTTTTAAAAAATCCCATAGAATGCCCACCATTCAGCCCTATGCACAAGCTCAACATTTTTTCTCATGCGGTTCACACAGCCTAAATATTCACTTGTATTATTGTGTTGTTGATATTATAAGTAAACACCTGAATAGCAGTGTTGTCATGGATGCCAGTTTTGTGTAAAATAAATGCTTTCATATATTTTTTCTGAATACTCTTGTCTCTTGAACCTTTGTTTATATTAAACAGAAACAGTCGTTTGTTACTTAGATTTGATGACAGAATCTTTCGAAACTCTACAGGGTATCAATACCCCTAAAAAATATACAGTGTGTACGATACACATGTACGTCAAAAAGTTACAGGAAATTTCAAAAATCCATGCAGAGTCCACTATACTGTTGTCGCTTCGACTTTACCAATATTGTGCATTATCCAATACGCACGCTAGGGTTCGTCTGAAAAGTTGGTGTTTGGAGGAGCAACAGCCTGGCGAATCGTACTTGGTATATACACCCATGAGTATGCATGGATGGATCCAGGGGGCTTTAACATGAGATATTTTAGAATTATTTACTTGTTGCTCGCTACTTGACTTTGTTTAAATTGTACAGTGTAGGAATAGACACCGGCAGAGTGGCGTGATGCGTAGTGCACAGCCAACCGTACAGCAAGGTTGGAATGCAGATGTGTCATGGTATAGTGGTTCATTCACTGGACTCTCAATCCTTGGGTTGAGGGATCAAATCCCAGCCTGGCACTTACATTCTAATTCACTTCTGCCACCCTCAACTTGGATGTAAATGGGTACCCGGTATGCCAGAGCGCTACGTAATTGACCGCCAGCTGTGACCATGGTAATGAAGTTGGAGAGCCAGGAGCGTGATTGTGTGACAGACATTTGCGTGAGATAAGAAGCCACCATTAATATTAATCTCCATGGAGATGAGAGTTGGTCTAGTGGTATGTTCACTTCGTCAGCTCTCTGTCTTCGCTTTCAAACTGGCTCAGACAGACCCGGATCGAAACTGAGTCGCGTCTTTTGGACGATGTCGTTAAAGGTCGGTCCCTAGACGTAACTTATCATATCTATATCTGAATGATACACGTCTGTAAAAACCCAATTATACAAATACAGTTATTAATTGCCTCTCTTGTCCATGCTTCATGGTACACGAGCCCGTTGAGGACCATTGTTGCAACTACATGTTTCATGCAAAGTTTAATTGTTGCAAAGCTGTTCATCATTGGTTTCTATTATCAAGAACAAAAGTCATTCTTCCTTATTGTGCTGAAGATCAGGCCATCCTCTTGTTCATCTTGTTTTTTCACAGCAGTTTTCTCAGTTTGAAGCGATGATCTTTAACAGAGTGGTAGGAGTTTGTAAGATGTTGCAGTGAGCCAAAGTAACTCAAACTATGCAACTGCGTACAGGGACTTGTTACATGGCCCAATGGAAGTTAGCCATCTTACCAAATAAGCATTATCAGTGTCTTGGAATTGAAAGGAAGAGGAAGGACTAATAACGAATACACAATAATTTGTGATTAAGACAAAATCCTTGGAATGCGTCATAATTTGTTTGACATTTTAAAACTGTTGCAGCACCTCGGTGAATCAAGACAATTTGCACATGTACAACAAGTGTTTAAGAGTACGATAATGAACTAGGTCTATGGTAGTGATGATTATATGGAACTATTTACATCGTAACTGCATATTTTGTTACTGCATAAGTTTTTAAAATTATATTTCTGTTCAAAGTATGCACTTTGAACTCTTATATTGTATGACACCTACCCACTTTTGCAATGAGAACACAATAAGAAGGTACGTGTAAGACATTGACTTCCTGTGAAGCCATCCGTAGCACGTACTAATCTCGTGAGGAACTCGACAAGAGATTGTGCCTATTGGCATTCAGCGAATATTCTTTGAATTTTAGTTTTTTAGCAACAGAAAGAAATGTTTCGGTGTGAGATGCTCATGATATCGGATAGGGGTACATATTAACTGTAAACCCCATGGAGCTTCTTTGTTAAGAGTTTTGTCCAGCCTAGAAAATTTAGCAATTGTTGTTGACGCATGTGTCATACCGGTACAACAATCACTTATCATTACCTTCTTTAGAGAATACAGAGTGGATTGTTATTCTGAGATTCAACAGTTTCATACAAATTCAGTACACCACACACTTAATCATCACATGCTTAGCACGTCCTTTAACTTGGCTCAATCACGTGGGATTAGTCACGTGTTCCGGATGCGCAGACACGAATGCGAGTATACATGTACATGGAGCTAACAGCGCATTTCCATCAACCACAACAGAGAGACCCGTGGCGCCCACGAGGAGCGGACGCGGAACGTCCCCGAGGGTGCGTCAGATCTCCCAGGTACTCCCCCGGAGGATCCTTAGGAAGAGGTCTCTAGGGAGAGTGGATGATGGAGAGCAGGTCTTCTATGACTTTGAGGAGCAGGAGGAGGGAACTGATGATCTCCCAGACCCGTCCATCGCCGTCCCGCCCCCTCGCATCACGCACATCCCCAGAGTGATTGGCGGCCCTGTCGAGATCCCTCAAACTTACCAATTGGAAACCTTCAGCCCCAACTTCAGCCCCAACTTCAGCCCCAAGGGCAGGAAAAAGCGCCGACCAAACACCGTCCCGTTCCTCTTCACACCAGAGGAGGAGAAAGAGCTCGCCGAATGGTACCGCGACAATCCTCGTTTTTACAACAAGCGGTGCAGAGACTTCCGACTCACCCACGTGAAGCGCCGCATGCTGGAGAACAAGGCCCATCAATACGTGGACTGCGATGGGAATGAATGCTCTTGTAAGTTTCATTCTTTAATGTGTCAACACCCATTTCTTTTTATTCATTTAGTTCATTTGTTTTAGGTATACATGCCTTCCTCTATTTTCTAACAAATATTGATGAATTAATGTGATTTTGTTGTTAGTTCATCTTGATATTAATGGGTAAAGTTTGCCGAAAAAGGTATCCTAGTATCTTCAAATTATAAAGGTAATATTAGATTTGAGCTGAGCAAAAATTTCATCTCTAATGCCAGTAGAAAACATTTCTTAGAATGTAGCGTATATTTAGTCAACATTTAAGGTTGTCCTTGATAAACAAAATTATAATATCTGAGAGAATTTAAAAAAAAACCAGGTGATAATAGACGGCAAGTAAATGATACCATCCAAAGTCATTTGATAGACAAATATGGAAGGGCTAATATCCCTTTGCAAGGCATTTAATCTACATCTGCCTCTCTCCACCCTGGAGTAGAATGGTACATGTAAGGAAGGAATGAAATCTGTACATGTATAAGAAGCTAATGTTTCTCTGTCTTATATTTCATCAAATAATCCCGGCCATCCAATACTATTTCATTGTCACTGCAAGGAATTCCTGTCACAATGTACCTATAATTTGTTTACAGTCATTCAGCTTTCCACTTGGATGTCGAACATGCGCACATACTACGGGAAGCTAGGCAACCTTCCCAATACCGGGTACAGAGCGACTGACCACAAGTTAACAGAGAGGGAGCTATGGATAAAGAGCACGTTCGGTTTCCTATCGGACCACATAGTTAGGATCAAGTGTCGTAAAGGCGTAAAGGTATAAAGCAATTCAGTTTGATTAGTTTGTGTGATTAAAAAAAATATGCACAACTAACACTCATCTAGTGCTTGACGTGTGTGTGGCTCTAGCATACATACTGATTTTGAGGCAAATGGGTCTGAAATATTTTTCAGATACATGTACCAATAAATCATGAAAATTAACAATATGGCTTGGTTTCTTCATAATGATGCTGACTTCTACAGTGATGTACTAACTAAAAGACATGAAAAATGAAAGATACTTTCTCCTATTTTTTTTTTTTTACCCATCAACTTTCATCAGTTTTGTGCCTTCCTATAAGGACAATCGATCCCTTTGAATATGTTCTCTCTTTATGAGTGTAAATGCAGTTTATTACAGTTTGACAGTTAGTGCATTACCAAGATTAACAACAAATTGCAAAAAAAGAATTTGATGGCAGTATCATTTTCTTGGAATTTAATCAGTTTTAGCTCTAGTATCAGTACTCCTGTCAACTCGATAGGCTCATTGGGTATACTTATAAGTTCTAGGGGGTGTTTCACAAGGACTAAGATCGACTTTAAGTTGTACTTAACTATGGCAGGCTGTTCATGCCATCGGTTGCTCTCACTATTGGTCTCTCAATTATGATCTTTATATAAGAGTTTTTCCTCAAAAAATGAACTACGGTATCAACAAATGTAAATTCTGTAGATTTGTGACCACGAATTATAAGTCCCTTGAGAAACCAATGCCACGAATGGCTAAAGGAACTAGTGGCATGAAGGGCCTGCCATAGTTAAGTCCAACTTAAAGTCAATCTTAGTCTTTGTAAAACACCCCCCTGATGATACTGATTAAGAATTGGAGAAATACATAGGACTTGCCTTTATAATACTTTTAATCATATTGTTTTTGTAGTTGGGAAAACATGGGAGGAGCAAAACGGACGGCCGGACTAGTAGCCGAGCAGGTAGCCATACAAGCAGCCAAGCAGAGAGCATCACGTCCGATGTCGGCGAAGACGACCTACAGGTCATGCACCCTGAAGCGACCGTTGTTGACACCAAACCTGGCACCAGCACCGGTGGGGCCACTCCTCAGGGCAAGGGTAATAGGCCAGGGACCATGCCTGTCATTAAGATAGAGTTGTCCTCGGTGGAGAAGATGGACCCGGTAAAGAGGATGGACCTGGTAGAAAAGATGGACCCGGTAGAGAACCAGGTAGAGAAGATAGAACCAGTGGAGAAGATGGACATCAAAACAATAGAAAGGGTGAGTTTACCATAAGTCAATAGACTATGAAGCAGTTGTATGACACATTCGCCAGTGGCAATATACTTTATAAATACAGTCAAACCTGTCTATAGCGACCGCCCAAGGGAAACCATAAAAGTGGCCTTTGTAGGCAGTTTCCTTTAGTACATGATTCAATGAGAAACCATTTTCAAGGAAAACACCAAATGTGGCCTTTGTAGACAGGTGGTCTTTGTAGACAGGTGGTCACTAAAGCAGGTTTGACTGATATTATTGCAATTGACCAGGATCAAGGCTCTTTCCATGTGCATTGGATTACAGTATGGTGTTATTTATCCAGGAAAGTTGAATCAGTAACAATACTGCTCTTCCAAGGGCCCTGCAATTATCATTCAATACACCTTGGTCGAGATTCGAGAGGGACAAATGTTATCACCTTGTCGGAGGATGTTATAAACTCACAGCTAGGATTAAGCACTGGATCAATTGTATGAAAGTAAGACGAGTGTCTTCTAAGATACGTTTGTTGCTTATTTGGTGTGATGGCCATTTCCTCTCTATCTTATGTAGAGGATTACTATTGTAAGTTTCATTTCTTCTTTACATTTTTGTATGTTTTAGATATGTGCCAGGATAGTAGAGAAGGGCCCTGTCCAGCCCACAGCCGCTCCAGACTCTCCCCACTCCGCAGAGCTCAACGACTTCGCCCGCACCATCGTCAGCAGCATGAGGCGAATCCCGGAGGACAGATGGAACGATGTTAAAACTGACATTATGCTGGTCGTGAGAAATTATTCCACGTCAGCTCATACTAATGTGACCCCGCCGATGCCAGCTCCCGCTACTCAGTACCCCATGGGGTATTGGCCACCTGCCCCGCCCGCGCACGCTCCCCCTTACAACCCCAATGCCATTCCTGGATACAATTACCCCGCCGCTCCAGGTCATGGGTACTATGGACCACCTCCAGCCCCCGCTACCGGCCCAGCGCTGTACCCTCCAGGTCCCCCTCACATGCATCCGGGGCTGCAGCAAGGGCCACAGTTCATGCAGGCAGGAGTGGTAGCGGCACCCGTCAGTACCGCCACCACAACAGCCACCAGCGCCGCCACAACAGCCACCAGTTCTGCCGCAAACACGTCTGGTAAGACTCTTTTTGTTTCAAAGCTCAATTGTTATTTGTGCTTTAGGTGATGGGAGAACTTACCAAAAACATTACTAGATCTCTAATCCTGACTTCGGAAGCCAGTTCATCCTCAAGCTTTAAATATCATCTGAAATAATAAACCCTCCTTCACCCATCTATACACGAGGGAAAACTGGTTCTGAATTTGATGTCAGCCAATTTACTAATAGTCAATGTACTTGCTAAGTATACAAATGTAGTATTGAATTGCAGCCTTAATTTTCAGTCATTGCTTCATGTTGTCTGATTTTTCTTTCTTTTGAATTTCACATGTTTGTTTCTCTAATTTTCTGTTATTTCAATTCTATAGTTAAAGATTGGCCAAAAGTTATGACTATGACATCTTCTTTTTATTCTCAAATCACAGGATCATAACGAAAATCTTTCCTGAACATCAAACCAATTTTGAGGAGATACAAGGAGAACCTGAAGCGTTTATCATGAACCCCCTACATTGATGGGTCGGGACATTTATGCACCTGAGGAAAATGACAGTATCCCGATCTGCGTAAAATGCCGTCAAAGGTACAGTCTCAGTTCCTCATGCAAATCGTTTGTGTCAATTCTCTTGGTTAAAGGGAGTACGTCGTCAGTTTCCATGTGCAGAAGGCCATAATTCGCTGACACCAGACTTTGGTGGAAATACCATAAATGGTTGTAAAAGCCTGCACACAGCGAACCCGTAGGCCTATCAAGAAATACCCCTCTAGTCTCTCCAAGAGTCTTCAGGTGAGGGAAAAGTCAAAGCATTACATAAGGTCTGTGGATCATGAGACTGAAGGCTAGTCCCAGTGATTGACAACACCTGTTATTGGGTAAGCACCCGAACGAACGGTGTCAAATTCCCCATGAGAGCCCACTCCTATGGATCTTTAAGGTAAGAAGATGTACAGATGACCTGAAAGCTGCAACTCAAATGGCAACTCAAAACGTTTATGAAAACTACTGGCTGATGTAAGGTATCCTGTAAGATAAGCGTGCAATGACAAAATGACAGATAAACATTTCTAATGTGACTCGCGATACATTGTTTGAGAAAGATTTGTTTTCTTCATGTGATATGTCAGAGGGAGAAGGTGTTTTTTTAATTTCATCCCATATGAAATGTTGGTGGTTACAATGTCCTCCGCTCTTTCTGAAGCTTTACACTAATTGTACTTTGTTGAGTACCTATAGGAAGATGCTTGTACATGTTCTGTGTTTTAGGGACAATTGGACTAATTTAGTGTTCCAGTTTGTTATGATAATATTGCCCTTAAGGTCTGAAAGTGTCACCTGGCCTGGGTGGATTCATCATTGTTTTTTATTTTATTGTTTTTTTCTTTATTTTCTATGAAATGCTGAAACAGATGGCTAAAGAACAAAGTACTTGGAGAGACACTTGAAGTAGAACTCTGATTGGGTCACTGAGCCTGTCATAAACTGACAGATCACTATTGATGATGATTTTCTATAAGCTTGCTGGAAAAGCACTAGCTCCGGTGCTCTCAGTATATTCAACTTGATCTTAGCCATACTAAAATGCCTCTGGGACGGAAGCTTGCTTGTTTAATTCTCATAAATTCTCATTCTCATCCGGTATAAAAAAGATATATTTCTAATGAAGGGCCCTTATGTATAAAATCATTCAGTGCATAGAATCATTCAGAACACTCAGCATGGCTTCACGTTGGGTAGTGAAAATGCACAAATTGTCCCTCTCTTCTATACTCCCGCAAAGTCTTTTAGACTTTCAAAGCAGTAGAGAATATACTGTTCATTATGAACCTGTGCTAATTGTAATAAAGTTGACTACAGTGTATTGCTTTTCAAAATTACCTTTGTATGATGTTCAATTGATCCTTTTTTATTGTATTCATTTTTGTCCAGCATTAAAATTGAAATGCGTCACAACCTGATTGTTAAAAGTTACATCTGGAGTTCCACAGGGATCAGTAGTTGGACCTGTTTTGTTTACTCTATTCCTTGCAGGTCTATCCTATCAGGCAGTGTTTATTCTTCAAAGGTCCACAATATCCCACCGACATTGATAAGTTATCCAGATAACTGTGTTTCACTATTACATTGTAAGATGATGTATATTGCAAGTGGATAACAAGGAACTTAACTATTGCTATGGTATGCATGAATAGGATTTAGGTATAGGGTAGTAAATGTCGCCAGATTGAAAGAATAATTGACATAGTAATGTCAATATAAAAAGCAACTTGAAGTTGTGAAATTGTACAGTACAAATGTTTTTGTGTTTGTTGCATGTATGTTTTGTATCATTGACAGATGTAAAGAATTTTTTTCTTTAAACTTTAGAAACAAAACCGTGGTTAAGCAATGTATATTGTAATATGTGGACTTGAAATATAATATGGATTTCTGATGTGGTTACCAGTTCAGAAAAAAATTGTATATATGTCTTGAGGTAGTACAAATGTGATTCTCAAAATGATGTCCGTAGATTAGTTCTTGTTCACTTACATGTGCATTTTTAACAAAGCATTCCAAAATACGATGTGATACTGTAACTATAATAATTTGAATCATTGTTTTGTTGCACTTTTCTGGTATGGGTTGATTCCATTAAGTAGTGTTCCCTTTGTGGTATTTTTAATTTAAACAAGGTCTTCTGGCAAATCGAGAAAATAAATTATACCAGGGTCATGAATGACAGCCTTTAATCTGATTATTGTTTTTGTAAGATTAAGATATCTCTAAAATATTGGATTTTCTGTTAATTTTTTGGGGTGAAACTAAAATTGCTTACATTTTGTTTTCCACCTTAGATGAAAGTATCTTGAATACTTTCAAACTCTTGCTTGTGTTCTGGATATTGGCAAGGAAACTCCCTCAATACAAATTTTGGACACAAATTTCAACGGATATATGATTTTCTTTTTTTGAGGCCAAGATATTGCTGTACACTTGGCAGAAGGCTGCAAATGGATACGCACGTAACAAATATTCAATTTGAGAAAAGAGCCTTCCAAATTTTAGCCTTCCTTTTACTTTTACTTTTACTAACCTTCCCAATACGTTTTAAGCCCATACATCATCCAAATAGTACATTTTTGTAATGTAATCAAATTTGTATTTCAAAACGCATGCATCTTTTTGAAGTGCCTCGTTACAAATTATTTCATTCACCTGTTACATATAATTGTATTTCAAAAATCAGAATGTTAACTGCTTACATTACATGTTGTAAGATAGGGCAAGCCATAATGTTTGTCCTACCTTGCAATTCGCATTCTGACTATTGAAATACAATAACATGTAACAGGTGAAAATTGTATATATTTGAAATGTTCCGAAAATCGCCTATTGTAAACAGTAAAAGCATTACTTGAGAAGCCAAAACTTAAAGGTTTAGAAATTATACAAAACTTTGTATTCACGCCCTTTGGCAAGGCACATACTGATCTATGTCACAAATTGAACGCCAGATTAATGGATTCAAGTCATGCCTGCAATGTTAGTCCTAGTCGATTTTGTGATGAATTAACAGAAACAGCAAATGGTCAAGTATTCTATGTTTGTAATATTTCAGTATATTACATTAAAAGATAGAGAAGAGAGAGAGAGAGAGAGAGAAGGGAGAAAGAGGGGAGAGAGAGAGAGGATGAACTTTTATAACCCACCATCATGTCCTGATTTCATGACTATTTTTTGCACTAAAGGTGCTAATAAATGCAAACTAAAGATAATATGTATTTTCTGTGTGTCTACCTTTGTCATATATTTCACTGTGGTACATGCATTCTAAATCTCACACAAGACTGTACATAAAAAGAACACATTGTATACACACAGGTACGAAGTGTGCCGACACACAGGACTGTGTTACAACTCCCTGCATGAGCAGTACCGTAAGTATTTGGGCCATTATGAGCACCCAAATAGGGTCTGAAACTGCAACCAGCACCTGCCAAACAACAAATACAGTCAAACCTGCTTTAGTGACCACCTGTGTACAAGGACCACCTGTCTATAAAGACCACATTTCTTTGTTTCCCTCGAAAATGGTTTCTTCGTTGAAATATGTACTAAAGAAACCTGTCTACAAAGACCAACTTTTGTGTTTCTCTTGGGTGGTCGCTATAGACAGGTTTGACTGTACGTACTAAATATCATTTGATATGAAATTTAGAATTGAAAAAAATGATTTCATTTCCAGGAAAACAACATGAACGATTTATACTCAACATCAAGACTAAAAAATTGATTTCTTACAAATGTTGCTGATCAACTTGTGATCGACTCTCATAGATTTGCCAAAAATTTAGAAAACTATGATTACCTTTCATAACTACACCCAATCAGAGCTGGTCATATGCTGTGTTTGATATTGCAAAAGTGGGTACTTGAAGTAATATGAGTAATAAGGAATTCAAGTGGAATTTTTAAAGGCAGGGTATTTTACCGCTGATGTAATTGTGCCATCTTTTGGTGAAGGCGTACACGGAGAGCGATTTCCAGTTCCTGTACCCAAGCATCGTCACTCGCACGTCATTAGTTG
Organism: Strongylocentrotus droebachiensis; assembly: GCA_035222895.1. NCBI lineage: Eukaryota > Metazoa > Echinodermata > Echinoidea > Camarodonta > Strongylocentrotidae > Strongylocentrotus > Strongylocentrotus droebachiensis. The sequence continues at coordinate 126,089 of JAVYIG010002770.1, forward strand.
CTAATGCATTGTGGGACATGGCTGTAGACGCATTGGGACATTGTGAGCAGCAGATGGCAGTATACGAAGTAGTGTCAGTAGAATACCCTGCCTTTAAATCACAAACGGTAGAAATGAAGCGTACTTGGCTTAAAGTGACTCAGTAACATTGTTGAAGGTTGATGGAAAAACTGCGTAATTTTTGTATAAAATGTTACTAATTATATTCCTTCTACTGCACTGCACTAACCCTCTAACATGCGGAAAAATCCTGAAAAAATTCTCAAACCACAAAGATATTTATGGTTTTCTTAGAAGGCGTCACTGTGCAGCACCCTTTAACACTAAATTCTCCCAACCACTTTTGAATTTTCCCAACCGTTTTTTTCATGAAAATAAGACATAAGACAGGCTTTAAACAAATTGTTAACACTTAAATGTCTAGAATGGTATATAGAGCCAATTCATTGCTTTGTGACGATTTACATTTACCCAAAATGTAATTAAATTGTAATGATGTAGTTGGGAGAATTAAGGAATCGATCAGATTAGTTTTTGCCAATTTTTATCATTAATAAATGTTCTGTTTTCACTCAAACTTTGAGATTATCTTTAATTGTACAAGCATTGAAGTCAATACCTTGGCACCGTTTTCTCTCATCTTAACAATGTTAAAAAGTCCTTTTAAAGATACAAAGTTCAATGCAAATGTCTCATTTAAACCTCGTTTTCATATGCCATTGTAAACTACCATTGTAAACTGCAATGATTTTCCATGGGCTTTTTAAGCCTCTTGCGCTTCACACTTGTATATCTTAAAACACACAGATGAGTACATGCACCCAGAGGAACGTACTTACTTATATGTCGCCAATATCTACTCCTATCGTCCACAATTGTCCTTCATTTAGTACACAGAAACCATGTGGCACATGCGACCGAATCTTAAAGGTAAAGACCAGTTTTGGAAACGTCCCCCTCTCAAAAAATGAAATGGAAGCTCTTATTACCAATCGTGTGAAAGAATATGTTTTGACTAAGATGTCATGATACAAACCTTGCCGGGAAACCGCCTACTCATTGATATATTTGGTAAATTATTATATCTATCTGGACTGGATAGATATCGCGCACGTGTCGCGTAGTTCCATTTAAATCTTTCTGTGTACAGGGCTTGTAACTTAACCAAGACTGGGCCAAATTTCTTATCATTTTGATGATTCCAGAACCTTGCAGTACACACCAATACTTATATGCTAGATGATCAACCTTTTTCGATCGATTCCACAACTTTTCTTTCACAATGCAATCTCATGACCAGAACTGGTCTTTACCTTTAAGTAAGGGGGCAAAATAGTTTTGCTTTATCTATGTGTCATAGTATATCACTGAGGTCCTAATAGTAGATCTGTAATCATCATCTTTTTTGTTCTTATTGATATCGTAGCTTTAGGTGATGATGGCGAGGTATCTACATCCCAGGATGTTGAGAGGCAGGATCCCGGTGTTACCCGAGGAAACTCGGGCAAGGATGCTGATAGCGGTGTCACAGAAGAAGAGAACTCTAGCGGAGAAGGCTCGAGCGAACAGAGTGGGATGGCTTCAGAAGTGAACGATCCTCCGATGAAACTCTATACGATGGAGCTATGTAAAGTATGCAAGAAGACGTTGTACATCGCCGATGAAGGTGAGGAGGAAGGCAACCTGAGGACCCCGTTGTGCGATTCTTGCAGGATACAGGACAGTACAGGGGATGGTGATGAAGCTTTTAATTGCGACGTTTGCTCGCAACGTTTTCCCCACTTTCGGGAACTTGCAACGCACATGCGGTCGCACAGGACTGGTAAGTCGCACCAGTGTGATGAGTGTTTGAAGTGTTTCTCTGATCGCTCTGGTTTGCTTCGGCACCAGAAGATTCATTCGGGAGTGAAACCTCACCAATGCGAAATCTGCTCCAGGTGTTTCACCCTGGGAAATGCCCTCAAGGTTCACATGCGAACCCACAACAAAGACAAACCATTTAACTGTGAACACTGCGATAAAACCTTTGGACAGAGTGGACATTTGCTGTCGCACATGAAGGTCCATAGTTCTGTTACGCCTTTTGGCTGCAAGCATTGCTCTGCGTCGTTCCCGAAGCTGCACCTCCTCAAAGCGCATCTTCGCAACCATGGCGACGAGAGGCCGTTCAAGTGCGATATCTGCACCAAGGCCTTCACAAGGAAATCCCACCTCAAGACGCACCTCAAGACGCACGGCACAGAGCGACCACACGAATGCGAGATCTGCTCCAAGACCTTTGCCGATCAGCGCTACCTCAATAAACACCTGAAAGTCCACAGTGGGATCAAGCCGTATCAGTGCGAGTACTGCGACCACAGGTTCTCACAGCAGTGCTATCTGCAAACCCACCTCATGATCCACACCGGCACCAAGCCTTACGTCTGCCATCTCTGTCCCAAGAGCTTTCGGCTCCAGGAGCACCTCAAGACCCACCTCCGTGTCCACAGCGGGAGCAAGCCGTTCGAGTGCGGGGTATGCTCCAAGCGCTTCACCCGCAAGGACTCCCTTGGCATACACATGCGGATACACACGGGAGACTACCGCTACAAATGTGAGGTCTGTTCCAAGGGATTCACCGATCCGAGCAGTTTTAGGGCTCACGTCCGGTCTCACTCCGGTATACGCCCGTACTCCTGTGATATATGCGGCAAGAGCTACACCCAGAATAGCTCCTTGAAGGTCCATATGCTGAGCCATACGCAGCTGCATGATTTCATGAAAATGTCTGCTGGAGAGACTTCTGCAAGTCAGCTTCCTTCCACCTTCCCCAATAGTACAGGAGATACCCTGACAAACAGTGCAGAGGATATTAATTGTGTTCCATTAGATTTGAGTATAAAGCGGACAAACCTACAAGAGACATTAGAGAAAGAGCAAGCGGTGGGGGAAGAGCCATTAGTTGAAGAGCCGAGTATGGGGGAAGAGCCAAGGGAGGAAGGTTCAATGCAGGGAGATCTATTGATGGGGGATGAGCCATTAGAAGAAGAGCTAGAAGGGGAGGAAGAGCGATTTGAGGAACAGCCAGGGGAGTATGATTCATTAGATGAAGAATTGTGGGTGGGGGGAAAGCCAATAAAGGAAGAGCCATTAGAAGAGGAGCAAGAGAGGGAGGAAAATATAGGGATGTGGGAAGGGGCATTGGTGGAAGAGTCAGAAGGGGATGAAGAGCCATTAGTGGAAGAGCCAGATGGGGAGGAAGAGGCATTAGTGGAAGAGCCAGATGGGGAGGAAGAGGCATTAGTGGAAGGGCCAGAAGGGGAGGAAGAGTCATTAGTTGAAGAGCCAGAGGAGGAGGAATCGCAGGAGGATTCGACAGCATGGATTCCTGTTTAGAACCAGTCAGAATCTTAAGAGGGTGGTTGAATATATACATTGAAAGAGTAACATTCAAGCTAGGTAATACAGTCAATTCTTCTTTAGTGACCACCTGTCTACAAAGACCTCAATTTTTGTTTCCCTGAACATGGTTTCTCATTGAAACATGTACTAAAGGAACCTGTACATAAAGACCAATTTTCTTGTCTCCCTTGGGTGGTCTTTATAGCCAGGTTGGCAATGTGGAGTCCCTCAAGGGAGCATTCTAGGCCCCCTTTTATTTTTGATGTACATCAATGATATTTGTAAAGCCTCCTCTGAACTTAAAAGGGAAGTCCTTCCTGAAATTAAGTTATAAACAAAATATAAAAATTATTTGCTGAAATCAGACGAGTTTTATTATTCTAACTGCTTGCCCAAAACATGGTATAACTTGCCCTAGCCACTTGAGAAGTTGTTTTGTAGAAATTTGAAAGATCAAATGGAACAATGCTCTTCACAGCATTTGTTGTTTTATTGAATTGAAAGATAATATTTTCAGTTATGATTTAGAAGAAAATGTATTTAAATGTGTTGTATTACAAGTCAAAATAGAGACATGTAATTAATCTTGCTTTGTAACTTATTGTGTCATTTTAATATTAAAATGAATTGGATTATCACAACTGTAATAGTAGGCCTAATCCACAATGTCCTTAATAATGACAATAATGTTGATTTATAGTGTGAATTTGCCATTGCCTATATATGTTGAGTAAACAGTTACTATCAATTGATTCATCTCAAACTCTTCTGAAGATATAATTTCTTGATTTCATTATAGAATTTATAAGTAATTCACTATACATCTCAATTTATTCAATTGCAATTACAATACTATCTGTCCTTAATTTTGATAGTTTTTGTAGATTTGAAATTAAATTGTAAGCGAGTTGCTACATTGAGGTGAATATGGGCAAAATTTGAAGTTTCAGAATAATACTGGCCCTTTTCATTACTTCCATTCATTATAAACTGAAAAATGCAAAGGATCTGCATCATAATTAGACAAATTATGTAAAGAAATTTTAAAAAAATCTGTTTGTATATCCCTATTTGCTTTGTTTAATTTTACTACCTGTGATGATTTGGGTAATTTTGCTAATTTGGTAATTGGTATATGGGGCTTGATGTAAGTGGCATTGAGAAGCTCAAATTGGCTCTGTTTATGATCATGCAATTTCAAAAATGTCACAGCTCATATGTTTTATATATTTGTATGGTATTTGTATTTCTTACTATTTTAACTATTTATTGATAGATTTGTATACAAACTCTTGATCACTGTTGTATTATATACATCGTGTATTGAACATTTTTTGCTTGCCATGCTCGTTTATGAGATGCAATCTTTACATGGTTATTTAGGAATCTAAGTAAGATATTTTCTTAGATATCCAGCTTTAAGCTATAATCTTTATATTTTGTATTTCATTTTATTCCTCTTTACATATTCTTCTTTAACAATATATATTTTGTCTACTTTTTTCTCTCCCTTCATTCCTCTTTTTTTTCCCCTCTTAATAAAAATAATAATAATAACAATATTTATAAAGCGCAATATATTGCATCTCTAGAGATGCTCAAGGCGCATACAATTAGTTTAAATTAATATTCAACATACTTAAGATTAAAGAAATATTAAATGTTAACTTACATTAGATCACACAACTTCATGGTGCCATGGTACATACAATGTACAATGTTTGACACAAACCTTGTCTTACCGTTTATCTTTATTTCAGATATTGATTAAGAGATCAAGAAGAAACTTTGGTGTATGAATCATGTCTTGTAAAGTATCATTTAAGTGGCCCAAATACACATGGAGCTTAATACTGTATTGTGGGGCACGTTGTAACTATAAGTAAAAGGTGCTATAGGAAATACATTTTAAACGTATTTCTAAAAATAATCATGTAGATTAAACAATAGTGAAGTAAAACGGATAATGTAGTGAAACCACATAAAACAGTAAAGAAGGTGTGATGGCTCAGTGGTAGAGCAGTGGTCTTATAATCGGGAGGTCATGGGTTCAAAATAAAGTTGATGTGCTAGTGCCCTTTGATAAGGCATTAATCCTCATTACCAAGTCCCATGGAGAGGACTTAAAGCTGTCGGCCCCCTGCTTGCTCACTTGCAAGCTCACACCTGCTTTCTTAGCAGTCTGGTACCAACAAACAAACCAATAATGACAATTTCATAAGAATTTTTCTGAAATCAATCTTGGGCAATTTAAAAGCAGTGTGTGTCACCTATTGAAGCATGTGGTCATTACAATGAGATACTATTTAAACTGAACATGGTTTCCATAGGCAAAACAATAAGGTAATTAAATTTCCTAATGGAATTCTTGAAAGTCTGCAGTAGTGTTTGATGTATTATATTGCACCTTTTATCAAAGTCATTAAATTCCATTTAGTTAATTTCTTGAAAGTCTGTGGTGGTATTTGATGTATTATATTGCACCATTACCAAGGTAATTAACTTACATTTAGTTAATTTCTTAAAAGTCTGCGGTGGTGTTTAATGTTTTATATTGCACCCATTACCAAAGTGTGCTAAATCCAACTCTTGAATGTTTTTATTCTCATAACAATTTTTTTCAGTTGAACTTGTGGTAAATAAGAAAATATATACAATTCAGACCTGTAAAACATGTTATTTTTTCTGTACTCGATGAATTATCCTGTAGAGAACTTTTTTTGTTAAAGTTGTCAAATAGAAGTAAAATCATGAAAAGTAAAATCTCAATGAAAAGTATCATTTGAGATGTCTCGACTGACCCATTTATTTATCGTTATTTGCATATTACTCAGTTGCCAACTTACGTTTGATCGAACACAACTTTGAATGTGGACTTCCTCATTTTGTTTTATTTGAAATAATGTATGTACTATTTGGGTTACTATAGTATAAGGATGAAAGTTAGAAAAAGTTAGTGATTTCTGTTAGATTAAAATGCACAATATATATGTTTCTGTTGGAGATTGTGGTATGCAATAATCTTATGTCATGTAGCATTAAAAATGAAATAGGATTTCACTTTACAAATTAATTATTTCTCTTGTTCTTCATTTCGTTTGATTTGTCTATGTTTTTGTGCATGTATATTACAGTATTCTTTGTTTCTTCTTATGATCTATCTCTTTATTTATTATAATTTTTTATTTTTTTGGTTCCATTTCTAAGAAACTGCTATCAAATCGAGCTTTTATGTCAGAATCGATACAAACATAAAACATATTGTCCAACGAGAATAACGTCATATAGGGGGTTATTGTCCTTCTAGCTCTCAGCACACGATGTGTACAACAAGAGGCAAATCTTATGTTCACTTTTTCATGTTCGCGATTGCAGAAGTGAAGATGAGAGAGAGAGAGGGAGGAGGAGAAGGAGAGAGAGAGAGGGGGAGAAGGAGAGAGAGAGAGAGAGAGAGGGGATGAGGAAAGAGGGGTGGGGGGGGAGAATGTGAGAGAGAAGAGGGAAAGGAGAGAGTAATAGAAGAGATTGAGAGGAGAGCCAGAAGGGTATTACGTCATAATGTTCTACTATAAGTTTAACATTGAGTGTTCGTGTGTAGGCCTACTCCTACCTTTGAGCAGACGATGCGTTACGGTTGCAGAGGTGAATGTATTGTTAGAGAGGGGACAGGAGGGATTGAAGCGGAAGAGAAGTAGACGAAAGGGATTTTACCCCAAAAATAGGGGGAGGGGAGAGGGAGTTTGAGCTTTTGTTTATGTTATTTTATTTCCATTCTGTCATTATTTGTTATGGCACTCGCTCCTTCAGGAATTCTTCGGCCGAATTGTGGAACAGCTTGCCTGATGCTGTCAAACAGGCAAGCACAACAGAATCATTTAAAACTCTGTTGAAGACCCATCTTTTTGTAAATTGTTAATTTTGTTCCAGCTGTTTTAGTACAGCGGATAAGCTCCCAATATAATGAAAATTGTGCACTTTTTGATAAAAGCATGAAACTTCTAGCATAGTTAGTTTAGACCATAAGATTTATTTTCAGATGTGGAGGGAAGTCAGATTTGACCTCTGCTGACCCTGAGAGGTCAAATCCAAAATGGCCGCCAGTCCGTATGGTCTAATGTACAAACACGCTTAACTTTTGAACTAAATAGTCCAGAAAAACGTTTAAGGTGTCATTTCCAACTAACTTGGGGATGCCAAATCATTTGGTAATACTTTTGAGATCGCCTGAACTCAGGGTTTTGCATTTAGGTCAAGGTCAAGGTCAAAATTGACTTAAAATAGCAAATTTTGAATGGTTACAAATGAGATTTGTCATTTGTTCTCAAATTTCTTTAGGAATGGTTCCCCTGCATAGTCCTCCACCTTAATCCTTTTCAGGTAGTTTATTTCACATTTTGTTTTGACCTCTAATGACCCTGAAAGGTCAAATCCAAAATGGCCGCCAGTCCGCATGGTCTAATGTACAAACGCGGTAACTTTTGAACCAAATAGTCCAGAAAAACGTTTAAGGTGTCATTTCCAACTAAATTGGGGATGCCAATTCATTTGGTAATACTTTTGAGATCGCAAGAACTCAGAGCTTAGCATTTAGGTCAAGGTCAAGGTCAAAATTGACTAAAACAAAGCAAGTTTTGAATGGTTACAAAAAGTTTTCCCATTTATTTGTCATTTGTTCTCCCCTGTGTTCTCAAATTTCTTTAGGAATGATCCCCCTTCATATTCCCCCATCTTAATCCCTTTCAGTTAGTTTATTTAACATTTTGATTTGACCTCTGATGACCCTGAGAGGTCAAATAAAAAATGGCCGCCAGTCCGCATGGTCTAATGTACAAACACGCTTAACTTTTGAACCAAATAGTCCAGAAAAACGTTTAAGGTGTCATTTCCAACTAACTTGGGGATGCCAATTCATTTGGTAATACTTTTGAGATCGCAAGAACTCAGAGCTTAGCATTTAGGTCAAGGTCAAGGTCAAAATTGACTAAAACAAAGCAAGTTTTGAATGGTTACAAAAAGTTTTCCCATTTATTTGTTATTTGTTCTCCCCTGTGTTCTCAAATTTCTTTAGGAATGGTTCCCCTGCATAGTCCCCCACCTTAATCCATTTCATTTAGTTCATTTCACGTTTTGATTTGACCTCTGATGACCCTGAGAGGTCAAATAGAAAATGGCCGCCAGTCCGCCGCATGGTCTATTAATTGTACAAACACGCATAACTCTTGAACCAAATAGTCCAGAAAAACGTTTTAGGTGTCATTTCAAACTAACTTGGGGATGCCAATTCATTTGGGAATACTTTTGAGTACGCCAGAACTCAGGGCTTTGCATTAAGTCAAGGTCAAGGTCAAAATTGACAAAAAATAGCAAGTTTTGAATGGTTACATACAGTTTTTCCATTTATTTGTCCCCCTATATAATGTTCTCAAATTTCTGTAGAAGTGGTTCCCCTGCATAGTCTCCATCGTAATCCCTATCAGTTAGATTATTTCACTAATTATAGCACCAAACCATTTGTCTTGTAACTGACCATATGCATAGCATGGTCAGTGGGCAGCTAGGCAGTATACGACAAAAACCTCAATTCAAGTCAGGAAAACTGCTCCTTTTCATTACTGCTCAATAATACTGGTAAGATGTTTTTTAAGTTACTTTGTGTTTTATTTGGTGCTAAGTAATTTAAAGGATCACTACAGAGTTTGAGGAACAGGCCATGAAGCAAAATAACGGTTCTGCTAACACTAGACAACATCACCATGACCAGCAACGTGGAGTGCAGGCAGCATTCTTGAGGGATGGGAACTTCTGACAGTACTGAAAGAGATGGGGAATCCATTTCTAGAACAGAGTCAAGACCTACTAGTCATTGGCAATGTACGACACCTGTCACACAAACACTTCATACGAACAAGTTGCCATTTTTCAGTCGGCAGCCGGCGAAGGTTATGTTAAAACAGTAGGCACAGCTTGCAGCACTTAAGAGGGACTGTGGTCTCTTTTTGAGGATGTACATGTCGTGTCAGACAAGGGATGGAGATATGGACAATTTCTTCTCTCATGAAAACTAGGCAGCCCCGCCAGCTTTGTTAACTGGAGGAAAATGCGGTTTGGAGTTAAAGCAGATCTACTTCGCTGCCTGGAATCAAATCTGCTCGAAAACAATAGTGCACCTGTGGCCCAAGCAATAATTATTGATGGTGAAGCTGCGGTTCAAATGCTCAATCCTGGAACATCAAGAACATTTCAAGAGTGTGGAGAAAGAGTGTTTGCCCCATACATCTTTGCTCAACTCGAGAAAAGCATCCGCATCGACCTTGGCTAGGGTGTATACTTACCTGCTAGCCTGACAGCCTCAATAAGGCAGGAAAGGGCACCAGGAAAAGGGTGGCTCTTTCTACTGTGCTGCCAGAAAGCTGGAAGGACTTCTTTCGAGTCAATGAGAACAAACCCGAATTGTTGGATTTCATGTCATGTCGTTCATCTTCCTCTACCACAGGGCAAGGAACTGTATAATATGCAACAGATGAAAATGGAGTACTCTGCTCTCCTGCTGAGTCACACTGTCTTGGCAGGCCTTGCTCCATGGGTGTAAAAGGGTAACCATACGTACTGGTGGTACTGATGCGGTTGAACTGGCTGTGGCTTCATTCAGCAAGACAGCTCCTGATGCTGTGGATCACTTTTGGTGTCAGATCAAGCTTTCGGTACATAGCTTTTTACAAAATCATGATGGTTGCCACCATGAGTCCGACACAATGTATGACTCTCCCAATCTGTCATGCGTTCACCGGGTGTCAGACTGTTTCTGCATCCAGAGGAAAAACTTAGAAGTCTTTCCCAGAAGTGAATGATTCCTTCAGTGAACTCCTGTGCATGCATAGGGAGGTCAGTGCAGGATCAATGTTACTGCCAGAGCGATTTGTGGTGCTGATACGACCGAACCAGTGAGAGCATGGTAGTGAATGATGCCAGCTAGGAAACAGCTCTTCGCACAGAAGTCTAGAAACCTGGAGAACTTTCCCCCAACCCAGACAGCACTCAAGCAGCACATCAAGCGCACTTGCTACCAGGCCAATTGTTGGAACCAGATATTGGCCAAGAATCCAGAGATGCCAGAGCCATCTGACTTGGGCTGGACAAACGAAACAACTGGGTGGCGGCCTCTTTGGATTACTCTCCCGGAAGCATCAAAATTGTGCCATGAATAATCATCCACTGTCGCTGCAAGAAAGGATGCACTGAACTGTGCTCTTGTCCTGGAGACTGTTAGATTTTGATCGTTACCATTAGGATAAGTCATAAGTTGTGGATAGTGCTAAATTCATGGGGTAATGAACAGGTTTTAGGTCATATTTGGAATAGCTTTTTTGGTCTTCTGGGCCCAATTTCTTAAAGCTGCTTACCGGTAATCAAATTTTCGTGCTATAACTGTAGCAGACAAATTTGGTTAGCAAGAAAACAAGGCGTCCACCTTGTGCGTTCACAATGGATTTGCATTGTTACAAAATTAATTTTCGTCCAGTAAGCAGCGTAAGGTTAATGCATTTTCGTGTGCTTACGGTTAGCAGTGCTATGAAGTAGAAACTCATACGTAAGCACAGAACCAGCCGATAAGCAGCTCTATAAAATATGGCCCTGTATAGTCAAAGTGGTGGTACACGGGTCTTTTAATTAAAAAAAAAAAAAGACCCCTTAAGTGTCAAAATAGAGGCAAACTTTATTTAAAAAAAGAAAACATCACTTTTTTTGGCCTAATATGACCTTGAACTTGACCTTATTGCAAATCCCTGAGCTCTGGCGATCTCAAAGTATTGCGTAATGAATTGGCATCCCCAAGTTAGTTGGAAATGACACCTTAAACGTTTTTCTAGACTATTTGGTTCAAAAGTTACCACGTTTGTACACTGGCCATGCGGACTGGCGGCCATTTTGGATTTGACCTCTCATGGTCATCGGAGGTCACATCAAACTGTGAAATAAACTAACTGAAAAGGGTTAAGGTAGGGGACTCTGCAGGGGAACCATTCCTTAATAAATTTGAGAACATAGGGGAGAACAAAATGGGGATTTAACCTTCAGTAACCATTCAAAACTTGCTATATTTGGTCAATTTTGACCTTGACCTTGACCTTAATGCAACACCCTGAGTTCTGGCGATCTCAAAAGTATTACCAAATGAATTTGCATCCCCAAATAAGTTGGAAATGACACCTTAAACGTTTTTCTGGACTATTTGGTTCAAAAGTTACCGCGTTTGTACATTAGACCATGCGGAGTGGCGGCCATTTTGGATTTGACCTTTCAGGGTCATCAGAGGTCAAAACAAAATGTGAAATAAACTACCTGAAAAGGATTAAGGTGGAGGACTATGCAGGGGAACCATTCCTAAAGAAATTTGAGAACAAATGACAAATCTCATTTGTAACCATTCAAAATTTACTATAATTTAAGTCAATTTAGACCTTGACCTTGACCTAAATGCAAAACCCTGAGTTCAGGCGATCTCAAAAGTATTACCAAATGAATTGGCATCCCCAAGTTAGTTGGAAATGACACCTTAAACGTTTTTCTGGACTATTTGGTTCAAAAGTTAAGCGTGTTTGTACATTAGACCATACGGACTGGCGGCCATTTTGGATTTGACCTCTCAGGGTCAGCAGAGGTCAAATCTGACTTCCCTCCACGTCTGAAAATAAATCTTATGGTCTAAACTAACTATGCTAGAAGTTTCATGCTTTTATCAAAAAGTGCACAATTTTCTTGCTAAGCCGCTGCACTATTTAGTGACTTCTTTGGTTATAGTATCATGTACATATTTAATATTTAATTTAATTTTCATTTAATTTTCATGTTTTTTCATGTTTAAATTTGTATTACCTGAATTTACAATATATTACATGTAAGCTATGTAGGAATTGCGTATCATTATTGTTGTTTGTCATTAATTATTTTCATGTATCAGGCATAAATGTTCATTTCTATTCCGCCCTTTTCCTTCAGTTCTAAACGCATAAGGACTTTCTTTGTGTGAGTGATATGCGCTATACAAATAACGTTCATTATTATTATTATTATTATATTATTCGAAACTTTTGAGCTTGTTTTTTTTTATATAAAATCTATAAAAAGTAATTTTGTTTTTTATGAATTTGTTGGATGGAAGCACAATAGATAATATTCAAAACAAAAATTATGCCTGTACCGTAGTACAAAACAATATGAGAGTTATTACAAGGAGAGAAGAGGGTAGGAAGAGCCATAAACGCCTTAGTATATAGATTAAGTTAGAAAATAAGTCAACAGTAATTTGCTCTTAATTAGCTATAGTGGGGGAAACACATCAACGTTTTAAAATGCTTTACACTTTATAAACAAAAGACTTGTTTACATGAAAAAGGGTGATACTGATATGCGTCTTTTTTTATATAAATGTAAATCGTATACTGCGTTGATTCGTACACTCGCAGAAGTGGTCTACCGCCATCTCTTGGCAGAAACTTAAACGCCACAACTAAAGTACATGTAGAATAACTTCCTCTATTCTCATATTATTACACGGTATAGATATTCATAAAAAACCACAAGAAACAAACTTAAGATATTATTAAATAAATTAATCATCACTCTATAAGTTGTTATGCTAACTTTACATCTCAGATTCTATTGCTGGTGCATGTGGCAGATAAAGTAGAAATATCATTGTTGAAGTTATTTTGGTGGTCCTTGCCTATGTGATGGACGGATTTACGTAGTGGTGATCAATGTATCAAGTGGAGTAGCGCCATCTGTAGACAGAAAACAGTAATAATAATAATAATATTTCAATTTGTGGTATGTTTCCCCTTTTCTAGTGAGTGATGTTTTGTTTGTCTTCTTCTTCTTATTATTATTATTAACACATCGGCGAATAAGGGTCTGAAATAATGTAATCTTTATAAATTATAACGACAGTTTATGAATACCATGATCCGTGCGATGACTGATTTGATAATACATCCGGGTAATACATGTGCTAGATGATGACGACTGCTTTACTCTCATTGGCTAAAAGTTTCAGGTGTTGGTTAGTCTCCTCCACTTCGCTGGTGTATTGTGATTTTGTTTTCAGGGCTGTTGGCAGTAATCTAAACTCTATACGAAAGACCACCGCTAACGACTAAAACACTTAAAGTGTACTAATCCCCTGAACAAAAAATAATTGTGCATAGGTAGAATGTTTAAAAAAAATGTATTAAAAAAAAAAAAAAAAGTTTACCTGGCATTATATATGTCAACGGTTAAAGGGGGTAATCCACCCTGACATTCAGTTGGTTTTATTAGAACTTTCCTCTTTTTTTTTCTTTTTTTTGTACAGAGCAAATGGGAGGGGAGCTCGCAAGATACAGCACAGAGTAGCCAATATGTGTTTGATTGATTTAACTCTAAACATTCATAACTCTCTTATTTTAATCGTATTTTACTCATACTTTCTTATAAAGCCAACTGAGTATTCCCTTTAGAACATTTTCAATCATACCTGCATCCTAAATATAATTATTGTAAATATTTTTCTATAATATCCCTGAATGAAACAAATTTATTCCGTCATCAATAACGAAGAAAATGCAAGTTTATTAAATTCCTGTACAGAGCAAATTGGTGAGGACCTCGCAACATACGTCACAGATTTGCCAATTTGTGTTCCACTGATGGCAACTTGACATCAAGAGCAAAACATGTTTTGTTGCTTGGTACGCTGTAAGTGACACCCATGTGCTGGCACATTGACTCCAAATGGCAAACAATCCAACCTGTTAGGGAATATAGATTGATTATGTTTAACAACAATTATAGCATTTTGTTTACCCAGGGTAGCCTCATCCGCATTATTACTGTTCTGCCTGAGGGCCCTGCAATAATTACTCCGACTTTTAATTAGCCGATCTACCGTGAAAACGCGCTCAAGCATTCAAGGATTTCTTCCTACCAGGTACCCATTTACTACACCAGGGTGGAGAGTGGCAAGCGTGGATTAATGTCTTTACAAAGGATATCAGCGCCACAGCGGGACTCGAACCGCGAACCTCCTGTTTCATAGTCCAGCAATGTATCCATTAGACCAGGATAACTCTGCAATTACAATTAAATCTCTCGATCAGTTGATTATAACACATTTCATTTTCCAAAGAAAAGATGGAAGCAACATAATTCCAACATTACACTTCATGAATGACCATATCATCATCATTCAAAACACATTTCGTCCCCTATTGGAATAAATTTAAGAAAATTAACACCCATTGACATACCTGCATGCCTCCCCGTCATTAAAACGCAATCCATTTCACACGTAGTCAAACGACAAGTATAATCAATATATATAGCGGCGGATCTAGGGGCACCGGGGTCACGTGCTCCCCCCCCCCCCCCCGAAACAAACAAAACATCTCTGTCTTAACGTGAATTAGGGCATGAGAACATAATTTGAGGGTTATTTCTTTTTCGGTACTTAAGGTACTTAATAAGGGCATGATTGATGAGGTATGCCTTAATTTCTTTCTCGTTTTAAAGGGCCACGAACCAGCCGTGCCCCCCCCCCCCCTCCCTCTCTCTTTATAACTCCGCCCCTCTGTTTTGATTACAGTTGTCGTTATCATTTTGTGGGACCGGGCATTTATATCTAATTCGACCTTGTCTATTAAAAACCACAATGGGAAATGGGGAAAAAAACCTCTTTATTTTCAAGCACCTTGCGCTTTGTGGAGAGTTACGGCCTTTGCCCTCTGTTTTTTCCGCTTTTATCGTCCATAGCATTTTTTACCATGGGAAAATATTTGTGAACAATGATATTAATACCATTTACACACAGAGATTTGATGAGAAAGGATTCGAGTCCGGTCTGAAATAGATTTAGGAATTTCACGGCTGGTTAGTGATCCAAAGTAAATATTTCGTACAAGTTCATTCCTCAATGGTTCAAAGCAAACACACAAAATATGGAGAAAATGAAAAAGAAAGCAAAACAAATATATATATATTAACAACACGGTGTAAAAAAAAACGTGAGAACAGGGAAAATTAAGTTACAAAAATTAAACAAAATAGAAAGAGAAATAGAGTATGGAAAACAGAAAACTAAGAAGATAAAAGTAAAACAAACAAAACAAAAAAGAGGGGAATTATCAGTACAATTATTATGTTAATGGCAATTCAAAAGCTTTGCAAAAACTTAATTTAAATTGTTTGTTATGCCAATTATGATGCATTTGTGACTATGTAAGCTTGATTTGTATCATTGTATCTTTGAATGTTAACCATGTATGCCTAATAAATTCTCTTATGGGGCAAAAAAAGAAAAAGAAGATAAAAAGATCATAAGGCCAAGGTATGTCCAATACGTTTCCAAGTATTCTGCAATCGTAGTATAAAATTGAGAACTTTGTCTGATTCAAACTTTAGTAGGGCTATCAGCTTGGTACAGCCATCATGTATAAATAATCTTAGACGTGGTCGGTATTAGACAAAATGGCTTGAATTTGTCCAATAAAAACGCCTCCCAAATATTGGTGTGTTCTGTCAGCTCTGTTCAGAGTAAAGTCAGTAGCGGATCGATCTAGTGGGGGGTAATAGGGGGCTCAAGTCCCCACCACCCCCGCCCCCTCCTCATTAAACAAAATCGTGTTAAGTACATGTAGACAATAATGCAAAAATCTCAAGCACCCCCTACAAAAAGAAAATCTGGAACGGCTTCTGAGTACAGTGTGGGTCCGATCGGTGGGGGGAGGGGGGAGGGGGGAGGGGGGAGGGGGAGGGGGGCACCCGTCTTACAAGGTGTAGGGAGCGGCCCGGGGGCGACAAAACAGGGAAGGATGTAGAAGGGATAGGGCCTAAGTTATTTCAAATCGGTCTCAACTGGGAAATGTCATAGTGGTCATTTTGTTGTAATATTTGACATCTGTTCATTCGTTTCGGACACAAAATTATCAAATTGTTAGTGTCGGTCCTAGATCCAAGGATAATTAGGACCAAAGGGACAGAGGACCAGACAGATGGAAGACCAAGGGAAAATAGGACCCCAAAGATAGGACCAAATGGATGAGCGACTGATGCTTTGAAGAATCAAATTGATACAAAAATGTTAGTGGAAAGTCAATTTTCTGCAAGTTAGAGTGCTCTTGGTAAACAAGATTTTTTTCTAAAAAATAGTTTCGATTTTGATCCTATGCAAAATACAACTAGCTTGCAAACAACCTGTAACAAAAATATATATTAAAGAAGACGAAACTATTATCATAAATTCCTCAAGCTCAATAACAAAAGATACTGGTGTGAAATCCACATGTGTTAAGGATGTAAATAACAACAAAGAATAGAACTATCCTGAAAATAAGAACGAGAAATATTTGAAACGTCTATTGATTTTGGAATTTGGTTTTCACCTTTCCCCGATATCTGTGTTTTCCTTTGGTTTCATTTTTAATTTTCCTCTTAAAATATGTAAATCATGACCTAGATTTGATTATTTTCCAAGTAAACTACGTGCAGTAAACCATCTAACCAGCAAACCTAAACGTGTATTGATTGATTGTTTGCTTGCGGTCTCCTGCACTTTTTCAACATAATAGTTCAGATGATACTTTAAACTTAGAACAATTATGTTATAGAAATATTAGGTTTCGTTATTATAATTGTGTATTTATGTACATAACATTTGGACATGAAGTTATTATTGTTTGTATAATTTGAATTATACCTTACGTTTATATGTTCGTTGTTATTCAGTTATTGCATTTGGAAAAATGCAGATACAGGGTGTATAAAATAAATCGATAAAATGATTTGTTGGTTGGGTGGGGGTTGGTTCGTTGATTAATTAATTGATTGATTGATTGATTGATTGATTGATTGATTGATTGATTGATTTTGGTTTAGTGGGTAGGTTGACTTGTTGGTTGATGGGGTGATTGGTTAGTTGGTTGATTGGTGAAACTTTCGTTCATGTGTTTATTCTCTACTGGTTCAATTCAACTTGCAATGGGCCGGACTTGTCCTTTAATACTTAGTTGCTTGGTGTGTTGGTTGGTTGGTTGCTTGATAGGTTAGGTGATCGATAGGTTGGATTGTGATTTAGCAGAATCCTATTTGATTGATTTGAATGGTTGCCACACATCTTGATCTATTATTTAAAGGGATGACTGGATGAACTATTAATTATCTAATCCAATGTGCTGAATGTGTACTTCTAAAGATTATGACTCATCTATTGTTCCGGGGAGTTGAATGTTAATACAATATTTAAAAAATCATAGAAAAATTCCAAACACATCATCACAAGAATCGTTCTAGTGTGAAATTAAAAAAATAAACATGAAATGGCTCATCCAAAAGCGAAAGATATTTCGAAGGAATGCGAAGGATAATCGGAGAAAATTTGTTTCAAATGAAATAAAAAAGAAAAGGCCTTGCGAGATTTTGATTGGAACGCCACTAATGACGTGTAACAAAACCTTTCTTTTACTTTTTGAATTAAAAAAAAGGTTGCTCGACAAAATGTGACATGTACTGACAGCACACCTGTTGACTAATATCATGTTTATTTTTAAAGAAAACTTTCTCTTGACAACTAAGAAAGTTTGCCAGGGGCTTGCCCGACATAGCAAAAGCTAATGCATGCAAATTGGATTTCCTTCCATAAAGATGCTATTTAGTATGGATTTGTATTGATATACAACAAGAATCGTATGGCTTTATGCAAGATGGTTTTGTAATATGGTTGCTGATGTTGGTAGCATTATGATTCAAGGTGGAATCCACGATTTAGCTTTCATGGCATTCAAGATGGTTTTCTTTTTTCCCCCTCCTAATCAGATGACTGGAAAAGGTAGTTTTGAATAAAATTTAAAAACAATACTCAGTTTTTATATAGCGCTTATTAGAATCACTAAGCGCTTCCAAACTTGGAGATAATTACCCCGGCTTTAGCCGTGCTGCCATTGCGGCGCTCTAGCATTTCAAAAAATTAATTCCTACCAGGTACCCATTTACATCACCTGGGTTGAGTGTGGCAAATGTAGATCAATGTCTTGCCAAAGGATATTAGTGCCGCGGCGGGTCTCGTAGTAGCTGCTGTTCGAGTCACTGTTCAATTTACCTGTCATGAAAACCATTGAAAAACATCACTATAATATTTGCTGAATCGGTAATGTAACTGTGTTGTAGTGCCGGACAACTTTCCCATTTGTTCCTACAAATGAAATGACTACAAAATAATATCTTGTCTTTTTTTTCTTGAAAATATGTGACTCCGGGGAGTCTCTTCTCTTTAGAGGACCTACAAGTCATGTACTATCCATAAAATATTTTGAGTAGTCCACAAGGGAAAAGGCACTTACTAATAGGCGAAAGACAGAATAAATTATATTTTTGTACACGACAAACGGGAGAGTTGTCCGTGACTACCAGTCTTCACAATCAACTGAAAGAATTGCCAATTTTAGATTTGTTCAAACATTCATAACTCTCTTATTATTGGTCTGAATTACAGTAAAACCTGCGTTGGCAACCATCTGTACAGAAAGACCACATTTTCTGCTTCGTTTGTTGTTTCTCATTGAAACGTGTCCTACAACGTTTGTTTTACATAAACACCAACTGCCTATAAAGGCCACTTTATTGTCTCGATTGAGTGGTCTTTATCTACAGATTTCACTGCATTTTAGACTTTCACTATTCTGTTTCTCTTCTTTTTGTTCTGCTTTTAATGAACTTAAGACAAGGGTTGGATTACTCTTTAACACTTTTTGATGGTATAAACCCTGTCGTGAAAGATGAACGATACACGTACCAGTCGGAAACCCGAGTTGCCCATACGGGCTATACGCCCACCTCTGCACTTATACGTGTTTGCCAGCCTGCACAAAGTAGACCGTGTCACGCACATCGGAAGCTGATTCCATTCTATAGCATGGTGCGCTCATGACGCCATCTCCCTGACGGAAGGCTGCGTCAGCGACTAGCACAGTATTTGATGCGTCATGTGAGTTATATAAATGGTGAGTGTAAAAGAAATGAACAATGCAGACATTGCCTTGAATTACCATGAGTTTTGACGTATGGTATCATGAGCTTGATAAGCGAAAATTTTAATGCAATCGTAATGACGCATGGCTGCGTCAGTGACTGGCGTTGTCGTTGACGCGCCGCGATTATGAGAGTTATATCGTACAAAAAGTGAGTGCGAATTATGAACAGTGTAAACGTTGCTTTGAATTCCTGGCATATTAACTTATTATCTTCACTAATTAAATAGCACATTGATTAGCGCAATCGAAATAACGCCTCGTGTGCAACGGACAAAGAGGTATTCGTCCACTAATACGATGTTTCATTACGATGTTTCATTACGATGTGTCACGAGCTCTGCATAGGCTGACCCGTCTACTACGCGTCATGAGTTACCAATGGAACTAAGTAATGTACATTGGATACTATGCGTCATTTCGATTGCGTCATTACTTGCGCTAATCATGTAAGTGAACGCAATTAGTTATTCTACACGTTTGATTGTACTATTCATTTCGCAAAACACTGTCGCGTTTACGTATTAACTTATTCTTGTTTTCTTTCGTTTTTAATTTATATCTACCATTTTATAATGTTTAAGCCCCACTGCACTATACTTATAGCTAAGTGCGCCCTCTATTTAGCAAACAATGCCTAATCGGTGACCATTGGTCCCCCATGATCCTCTTTTTCTTATGTTAATTGAGAGCTGATTGATGAGATAACCACCTGTCAGTGACATTGCATGGTGGTCTAATCCCTCCTGTAAACTAGTAGGCCTACAGATGGGCTTTAAACAATAATAAGGAATGCGCTATTAATATTACCTGCTTTTAAGTGAACTAACATGTAGGTAAAACTGGAAATTGTACAATGCACCGATATGAATCGGTACCTTGAAAGCTATGATCCCAATTCCAAATATAAACAAATATCTCATCTCAAATTCTCAATCATTGTTATTTCTTTAAACAAATAGAAAAGAAAGAAAGAACGAACAAAAAACGTATGACGTGATACATAAAGTGAAAATGAAACCAAACTACGTGTGGAGAGATAAAAAATCTATACCAGCTTTCCTTTACTGTTCGTAAGCTCCCACCTACAACGAAAAGCTTTTGTTATTGATCTATATATTTTTCTTTATCTGACTTGGAAATGTTGCTAACCGTGCGAATTTGCGAATGAAAAATGAAGCAAATTTATAATTTCATTATGAGCTTGCTTTTTGTGTTATTACATAATGATAAGAAGCTAATTTTCTTTTAAAATGTAGTTGATTTTACACAAAAGTAACGGTTTGTGTTGTACATTTTGTATGAGGCGCGGTGGGTCAGTGGTAGAGCAGTGGTCTCGTAACCGGGAGGTCCAGGGTTCGAAAACAATTCGATGCGCCAGTGCCCTTTGGTAAGGCATTAATCCTCATCACCAAATCCCTTGGAGAGGACTTAAAGCCGTCGGTCCCCTGGTTGCTTACTTACAAGCATACACAGGAGTTATTAGCAGTCAGGTAAAGCAAACCAACCAATCACTGTTATGCACTTCTTTCTCCTCAAAAGAAGTCTTCAGTTTTTTTCTAAGTAAGTCCATCTTTACTTGGGAATTCCCTTGACCAATGGATGAAACAAAAACAGACAATTCCAAGAAGGAATGAATGAACGAATGAAAACTGATTGAGTGGCTTTATGAATGAAAAAAATGAAATGTTAAATCACCATTTTAACGGGCCGAGAAGTGACCACTTTTTCAAAATAGTAGATTACCACTTTGAACATGCTGGATCCAACATTATAAAGGTTGAATCTAGCAGGTTAAAAGTATCAATCTGACATTTTGAAAGAGTGGTCACTCCTGGGCCCTTTTAAATGGTGGTTTAACATTTCAGTTTTTAGAGTGAATGAATGGATGGATGAAAGAACGAATGATTGAGTGACATTTATAATGAATGAAACAAAAATAGAAACCACCATGAATTATGATGAATGAGGGAAAAATTGAACAGATATTAATTTTGATCGACTTTAGGAATGAATGAATGAAACGGGAACGGACACTATAATGAATGAAAGAAGGAATGGATGACTTTATGAATGAATCGATGAATGAAACGAAAACAAAACACTGTACCATTTGATGAAAGAAAGAAGAAATAAATGAATGACTGAATGACTATTGAAATTAATGAATGAAGCGAAAACAGATACTACCATTAGATGAAAGAAGGAAAGAATGAATGAATGAATGAATGAATGGACGGATGAATAAAAAACAGACACTACCATGAATTATGATGAATGATGGAATGAATGAACAATTTTGATCGACTTTAGGAATGAATGAATGAAACGGGAACAGACACTATCATAATATGAATGAACAGAGGAATGGATGACTTTATGAATCAATCGCTGAATGAAACGAAAAGAGACACTACCATTTGATGAAAGAAAGAAGGAATGAATGAGTGAATGACTATTGAAATTAATGAATGAAGCGAAAACAGATACTACCATCAGATAAAAGAAGGAAAGAATGAATGAATAAGTGACGGTGATGGAATTAGTAAATGAATGGATAAATGGAACGGAAACAGACCTTATCATAATTATGATGAAAGAAGGAATAAATGAATGATTGAGTGACTATTGAAATTAATGAATGAAACGGAAACAGATACTACCATTACATGAAAGAAAGAATGAATAAATGAAAGGACGAGTAAGTGGCTTTTGAAAGAATGAATGGGTGGATGGATGAAACAAAAACAGACACTACCATTTGATGAAAGAAGGAATAAATAAATGAATTGAAGAGTGAGTGGATTTTGAATGAATGGATGGATGAAACAAAAACAGACACTACCATTTAATGATAGAAGGAATGAAAGAAGGAATAAATAATTGAATGAGCGAGTGACTATTGAAATTAATGAATGAAGCGAAGACAGATACTACCATTACATGAAAGAAGGAATGAATAAATGAAAGGAAGAGTGAGTGGATTTTAAATGAATGGATGAATGAATAAAGGTAATTTACGAGGTATTGTGTGAATTTAGTCGGGCAGCTAGGCTACCTAAGACTAAACAAATTAGAATACCCACAAAAGCTGTTCATATTGCGACCATTACGAAGATTTTTGTATCGGTAATTAAAATAATGTATCGACAAAGTTTATGTAAGTTGCTGCTATGGTTACATTAAGTGCCCCTCCTTTCACAGACCACGCCCCTTAACTACGCCACGTCAAAACATTGTATCTACAACTAAAAAGAATGTGAAGAATACATGTATATAAATATATGTATATGAATGCCACCTTATGAATGGGCGTCGTTAGAATATGCAAAAGTGTGCGTGCGTGTACGTGTGTGTGTGTGTGGGGGGGGGGGGTGGGTGGGGGTGGGTGGGCTGTTGGACTGTC
Source organism: Strongylocentrotus droebachiensis (assembly GCA_035222895.1). Lineage (NCBI taxonomy): Eukaryota > Metazoa > Echinodermata > Echinoidea > Camarodonta > Strongylocentrotidae > Strongylocentrotus > Strongylocentrotus droebachiensis. The sequence continues at coordinate 148,931 of JAVYIG010002770.1, forward strand.
TATGGTGATCAAGTTTCCGAAGATTTCCGGCGAGCAAAATAATACTTTAACATTAAATTGCATTGTATTCGAATTTGGCGCAGTTCTTGAAAGGAAAAGGGCCCAGGAGGGCGTGGGAGGGGGGGGGGGGGAGCTCTTCTTGCGAGGGAGAGAAACGATAATTGTGTAGTATAGGGTAAAACATAGTTTAAATATAGGCTTACTCAAAGTATACAATTTTGGTTCTCTCTCCAATATTCAATAAAACCCTCTGCCTACGTCATTTCGCTTACAATTTTCTAAATCTTAATATTTGGGGGGTTAACAGTAACAATAAAATTCCGTTCTTGAATAGCGAAATATCACACATGATATTAATCATCCCTACATGACAAATGTGATCATAAGAGCTATAAATTACTACCCGGACCTAAGCTCCGACAGCCATTATCATTGTACGATACCTTAATTTCCAGGAATAATATATGAAAGTAGAGGTGCGGTGGTCTAGTGGATAAGTCACCCGACTGTAGATTACAAGGTACGGGGTTCAAAACCAAGCCCGGTACTTATAACGTCCTTTGGCAAGACGTTAATCCACATTTTCAACCCTCCACCAAAATGTAATGGGTAGGATGCGAACGTTGATGTAGTTTGCTCAGCATTGTGAGCGTTTGTAAAATGGTGCCTGGCCCGAATGCTCCCCAGGGAGTGGAGAATGTGCATTCATTGTGCGCGGGCAAGCCAAAATCCGATTACCGGGGTAATAATATATCTGTAAAGCGCTTACATATTACGTCAATGTATTAAGCGCTATATAAAGTAACGTGGTATATTATTATAATTATCATTATTATTATTACTACTACTATTATTATTATTAGAAATAGAAGTAGTATTATTATTGGTATTATCATTATTATTATAATCCTACCTGGTACTTATTATACCTCACTTGGGTAGAGTGTGGCAAATGTAGACTAATGTTTCTCGCTTGTCTAAGGATGTTAGTGCTGTGAGAGCTAGGGATTTTTATATGATCCGAGAGAGCGTAGCGAACGAGCATGACAAGCGAGTAGATTTTCCATTTTGGAGGGGTGAAACTTTGTACTTCGGATCATCAAATGATGTAATGGTTGGATCGAAAGATATCCTGCCCTAGATGTTAGGAATTTAGGCAGATGTGACGGTCTGTGATTTTGATTAATTTCTATCGGTCCAGGATATCAAAAATGAAGAGAATCAAAGGAGATTTCTTCTTGGGGGTAAGGAGCCCCGAGCTAAAAAGAAAAAGGGTATTCTGTCTCTCTTGGGGGACCCCTCTTTCCGAGAGTTTGTCGTCATTGATCGTCAGCTACCAACATAATTAATATCAGGTAAAAATCTGACACAAAAAAAGAACCAATAATTGACATGTTACGGGGTAATAATCATTATGCAGGGGTCACGCGCACACGGGGTATGGGGCTATGTCTCCCAGACAGCCGGACAAAAAGATTATTTTTTTTCTTCTTTTCCAGCACGATTTGGGCTTTCATTCGCTTCTTTTGTTTAGGGGCGCTTGAAAGGGCAATATTGTTCTGGAGTTATGATAGGGGTGAGGTATTCTAGTTCATCATGGTATGAGGTCGAGTTATTGCAGGTGAATCAAGCTAAAACTCATAGGCCTCGTGGTGTTACACGTACTAGCTAGTGAAACCTAGATTGTGTTATGAAATTATTATTTTCTTCTAGATCATTCTTGACGTACTCATCCAAATTTATCCACATTGTTGAGAAAAGATGTCACATACTTCTTTATTAGTGGAGGGGACATAGAAATGGACTGTCACGATAGTTACATTTTAACCCGATTGTCTTGTTTTTGTTGCATTTTTTTTACATTGCCCTTTAACACCCCCTGTGTTACCTTTAGTATATACACTAATAAAGAAGAAATATGCCCATACTAATTATTGTGCCATTTTGCTGGCCCTTACCTTTTAGGCCCAAAAGGCGCCTGGGGAATCTGACAATTCTATTTTTGCCTAATTTATTTATTTATTTTCTTTTAGTAAAGCAACCCCTGAAAATTGTGATAACCCCTGACAGAAATTTTGCGGAATCGTTACAGAATCATGGATCCACCCATATTTTGTTGTATGATTTATTTCTGCATTTTTCAACATAATAAAAAGTAATATACAAACTAGGTACATATATTTTATTAACAAAAGTCAAAGTACATTATATTATACTTTTAAAAATCACACACACATAGTTGACAAATCATTTAAAAATTCAAAAATGCAGGAGACCGCCATCATAAGCTAGAGCTTGAACGTGATGGCGGCCTCAGGAATGGAAACTAAATGGGTGACCAAACTTATAATAAAATATAATCAGAAATAAATAAATTATAACAGGCACATAAGGAAGGGAATCATTTTGTTTTAAAGGTATACTATAGGACCTATGAGAGAAAGAATCGGGCCCAGTTTTAAAATATTAATTAATTAATTAATTGTTTCATTATTTCATTTTGTTGATGGAAGATTTGATCTTGGGGGCGTCGGGGTATTCATTTCTTCATGTCTTCTTTCAGTCGCCGACAACCCATTGCAACGCGTGTATTAAAACCCATTGCAACGCGTGTATTAAGTTTAACACGCGTTTCAATGGGCTGTCTGTGAACGTCTGCTTATGACGGTTTCGTGAAACAATGCCCTGGGGCCCGTTTCACAAAGCCTTTTTTTCAATGACAAATGACAAAAATCAGTGACAAATCTACTGATAACCAATCAGAAGCAAGGATTTCAGTAGCTTATAACAAATACTGTCATTTGTTACTGATGACAAGTGTTGTGACACGCCCCCCCCCCCCCCCCCTCCCCAGATGTATTGAGATCAGTAATGTGTGTGTGTTCATATGCATACGAGGAGGGGTTTAGGGGCTGCGAACCCGTTGAAAATGTACAACTTCCAATATCCGGGCAACCGTCACCCCCCCCCCCCCCCCCCCCACCGTGTACGAGGATGTACCGATCTAACTGGCTGCCCCTCCCCCCTCCCCAATATATATTCCCTAAACATGGGGTACGATTTTGTGTTGGAAATTAATGTTGTCCTTGACATTTTAACGTCAATTAAATTCAATTTATTTATTTTCCATGTAACAGAATGAATACACAAGGGCAAAATACAGCAATAAAATCAAAATAGAGGCCAAGATAGTGGGATAGATACCCTTACAATACAAGCAAATTGCTTGTGGGAACGGTCCCAGTTCTACAAAATGATAGTTAACAATACTACTGTTTTTTTCTTAAGAATAATACTTCACCTATATTCTCACTTAAGTGCAAAATCCAGAATGCAAAGACGATTTAAATCATTTCAAATTTTCAACCAAATTACCTAATATTGGATACCCTTTCCTGCCAAAATGACCCTTAACATATGTATGGGTTTGGAGGCTTCAGACCCCCCCCCCCCCCCCCCCTCCCCGTCCAAACCTACTCGAGCAACAAAATAAACTCTATGGATCTGCTACATCTTTGTAACCTTTTAAGGCCACTTTCTACCATCAATGATCAAATAATATTTAAATCTCTGTAAATGGAATCTTGGCGCACAGTGCACCAACAGATAATGTCTCGATGAAGGAGCGTTATTACTTTTGCTTAGTTCTCTCGCTTTGCTCTCTCGAAAGAAAAGATTAGAGACTGGATAGGACGTATATTAGCCCCTTGTCGACCTTGTGCCCTCACACAACCACGTGTGTACCTCCTACCTGCAATGAAAGATACCTGAATGAAAGCAAGAGATTGAAGAAATAATGATTCTTTTCAATATCACTCTAGTTATGGTGGAAGAAGAAGAAGCCTTATGAAGCGAAGCTAGGTAATGAGCCGGATTATTCTGCCTCGAGAAAGGGAGAGGGAGGGAGAGGGAGGGAGACAGAGAGAGGGAAAGATGAGAAAGAGAGCAAGAGAGAGAGAAGAGAGATAGAGAGAGAGAGAGAGAAATAGAAAGAGGGGAGAGAAAGATGAGAAAGAGAGCAAGAGAGAGAGAGAGAGAGAGAGAGAGGGGGGGATAGGGGGTGGGAGAGCGCATGCGACAGATAGAGAGAGAAATAATAAGAAATTATAAAGAGAGAGAGAGAGAAGAGAGAGAGAGAGAGAAAGATGAGAAAGAGAGCAAGAGAGAGAGAGAGAGGGAGAAGAGAAGAGAGAGAGAGAGAGAGAGAGAGAGAGAGAGAGAGAGAGAACTTAAATATATACTTAGGAGGCCGAAAGAGAAAAGGCAAAGGCAGAGGGGCGCAACAAAGCCCTTAATTATGCAGGAACCTCGCTCTAGCGGTTCTTTTGATGGGTGTACACGATACCTGTAGAGTTCTTTAGGGTGCATGCCCATGTGAATGACCTGGAAGTCTAATAAAGCCCTACCGAACACCCAATTTCTACTGTGTAACCATGACAAAGAATGTGTTCGAATAGGCCATTTACGTAATGTAATTAAATTCAATGCACAAATCTTTGATTCACCTGTTATGAATAATTGTATTTCAATAGTCAGTATGTGAATTGCGTATAGTACGTGCCTAGCAGTAACCAATTTATGCAATTCGCATTCTGACATTCTGACAACGTGGCACTTAACAAAGATTTGTGCATTAAATTTGATTACATTACGAAAACTGTCTATTTCTTCTGTTACTATGACAGTAATGTGTTCGAATTCGATGACAGTATATTTTTTTTATCGAGCTAATCGAACCTGTAAAGATACTCAAAGGGAGACAACACATGTGGTCTTTATAAGCAGGTGACCGAGCTTTATGTACAGGTTACTTTAGTACGTTTCAATTTTATCAGGGAACAATAAATATGGTCTTAATTAACAAATTCCATTAAACATCATGCTCATCATAATCACTGATGTATTAGACCCTCTTATTTTATCATTGCGATTATCAACCTTCTACTGCTCCTAACCCTCCCTTTCATCACCACTACTATCATCATCATCATGATCATCATCCTCACCATCATTATCACTATCATCACCATCATTATCACTATCATCACCATCATCATCATAGGCCTCCTTATAATCATCACTGCTATCATCATGATCATCACCATCAACATCATTATCATCATCATCACCACCAATATCATCATCACCTTTAAATCCAGCATCTGCATCATCACCATCAACATCATCCTCGCCATCACCAATATCACCATCATCATCATTAAATTCATCATGATCACCATCAACATCATCCTCGCCATCATCATCATTAAATTCATCATCACCATCAATATCATCATCATCACCATCAATATCATTAAAATCATCATCACCATTACATCATTACCATCATCACCAATATCATCATCACTATCATTTTCATCACCATCATCGTTACCATCAACAATATCATCATCATCATAGGCCTCCTTATAATCATCACCTTTAAAACCAGCATCTGCAACATCACCCTCACCACCATCACCATCATCACCATCAATATCATTAAAATCATCATCACCATCACCACCATTACTATCACTATCATCATCACCATTAACACCAGCATATGCATCATCTCCATAATCATTATCACTATAATCACTATCTTCCTCGCCATTGCCATCAATATCATCTTCATCTTACCAATCATCACCAATAATATCCACAGCCGTACCTGCTAAACTAGAATGGAATAAAATCAAAATCAAACAAAATATTTCAGGTTTACTTTTTGTTTTATTTTATTTTTCTCACTCTGAAGGTCTCACAAAATAATAATACCACCTATTAATATATCAACTCTTCACACATTAGCAACTTTGAATCCAAAACACACCTAAAATCTCATAACGTCACAGGGGCACTGACGTATACACCTTTAAAATATGTAACAATTTTCACCTCAGTGCCCCTGTGAGATTAAACCATGTTTTGGATTGCAATACTTTTTAGATACTAAAAAGGTATAATTTTTTTCAATATCACCCATATGTAGTAGAATGCACTTCAAATTTACGCACTTAGCATGGGTAATAGAAATGTTAAAACACATGGGCTAAACAAAAGAAGCATTGATTGATTTATCAATGAAAAGAGACAGAGAAGAAGAAGAAGACGCAAGTATGTGCACAAAGTTTGAAAGGAAAGGAGAGAAATAGCTTGAGAAAGTTTTAAATAAGTGATTATGGAAAATTTTGTGATTACAGTTATCTTTTCTCATCTGCGTACAAAATATTCAAGGTAATAGTAATGTTAAAGCTCTATCAACTGATGTTAACATTGCAGGGAATTCTGCGTACATTTTTATAATATTCTTGATAATTGACTCCATAAACAGGGAGCTCCAAATTCAGAAATTGTTCAACAAATGTTAACACATTGATAAAAGTTTAAACATTAGTAATTAAACATTCTCAATTAACACTAGTTCATTGTTTTTTAACAATTTAATTATTACATTATACTAGACAGGTGGTCACTCTGTTTTAACAAACGACACTTAAACATGGCTTAAATTCAACAACATTATACTAATAATAACGAGATTTGCATTTTTAGTGCACAATATAATAATATATCATGTTTAAGTACTCAACTCCCTCCTTGATATAATCTGTTTCTTCAATATTTACTGTTTCGTTCAACAACCCCTCACAAAATTTCCAAAGTTCAGAATAAGTTGGAAAGTTTTAAAAAATAGGAGAGGGTACAATATAAGAAATATTTGACACACATAAGACACTGAGAAACATGAAGAGGAACAATCACAAACAAACGGATTACAAAACCAAACTCACATCATTAAAGGCGTAAATTTAACACTTTTTTTAAAGGAAAAAATGATATATTTTTTAATGATAAAGGACACGGCAAACTCGTTTACTATATTTTTCAAACTCTCACTCACTTACACTCTGTCTTATAAACCTTACACTCAAATTCAATCCAACTCTTTCCATGAATTCCCACCTATTCTCAAATTCAATCACTAACTACAATTTTTTTCTTTTTTCTAGGTAAAAAAATCTGTAAAAATGGAAGAACAACCTTATGTTATACAAATCAATTAAAAATTTGAATTGAGTTACATAAATGTAAAAAAGAACCTACAAGGTTTAAACACACCAAAATGGATAATATTCTTGCAAAAAACACCACATAACTTTTTTTTCTTCAACTAGTACTAATATTTTTTTTCCTTTTTATATATAAATGGTCCAGTTTTAAAAAATGGAAGGAAATTTGTGATTGTACATTGTAGTTCTCAACACTGGAAGTACTGAATGATTAAGGAATGAGTTTCCAATAATTAGTTGTTTCTGGCACATGTGTCTGTAAAAATGACAGGAGATTCAATTAAGATCTCTAGTTGAACATAATTTGGACACTCGAGCAGGTTTTTGCTACAATCACCCTCAACAACATTTATCAAACTCTCAAATCGATTTCTCATGAACATAGAAGTTTTGAAGCAAACTATGCGGGCAAGCTCTTAACATTAATCAACATTTTCATAACATAATTGCAAATACAAATTGTCAATTCTATACCTAATCGGAAGCGAAGAACAAGAACATTTGAGAACATTATTTGAAATACTGTAGGAAAAAAACTAACGGTCCTACAAAATACAAATTGGTACTTTCTAATCACATGGTTAAATTCTATGACATCTTATGCCTGTACACGATGAAATCTAACAAAATCCTCTGATTTATTGTTTTTTCTGTGGAATGATAGACAGGAATGATAAAATGGAAAAGAATTACTTTTAATGGAATCCTCACATCATCACGGAATGATTGAATTAAAAAAATAAAGAGTACGCTCAAAATCACATCATTTGACAATTTCATTTTATGGTTCCTTTGGTTAGAAAATAGATCAAGGCACTTCAAGAACGTGTCAGGAATATTCTTTGTCTCTTTAGAATTATGGCACATAAACTACATATTTTAACAACTTATTCAGTAATCTTCATCCAAAAAGCACAAATAATGGTGAAATGTATTCTTTTAGAAACAACTTTGGGGAAAATACACTAACACTCCCCAAAGAGCTTCACAACTTTCAAATACACGCTTCCAGTAAATTGTTATATTAAAAAGGTATTAAAAAAGCGGCCCAACATCACAATCATTCATACACACACGGTCACTCGCACACAAATAAAAGAGGAAAATTGAATGAAGCCAATAAAAAACAGGTTATAATTTAAAGAGAATAAACACAATAATAAAAGAATTCAGCTTCTTTTTTTCATCAAGAAAAACAATTTAAATAACCTATCGTTGCCTTGCAAAAAATAATATATTTGTGGCATATGATCACGTTCGCCAAACATCATCAAGACATTTAACATGAACCAGTCATATATTGCTTTTTATCATTCGCTTCAATACTACCAAGATCTTTTAGAGCCAATATGAGGGCTATCAGAACAGTCGTGTTGCCAATTTGCAACTGAACACTGATGAGTGACAAATTTTAAAATTCAATACCCAACATGTCCGACAGTACTCGCATCCATGAGCCTGTTTGTCTACTGAGTCACGAAATATCCACAGATTATTGTTATATCGAAAATTCAACCGAGTAAACAATTACGATCCAATCCGTCGCATAACAACATCACCTGTTCGATGTACTTAAAGACTACATACCATCTAATTCTACTTCAATTACAAAATAAGGCACAAATGGTGACAGCCAAATTTCAAAAATGAAATATTCACCTTCTTTCATGGATAACAATAATCCAATACATAATATTTTGGCCCGTTTGATGGAGTCTCTCGAAGGCACGAATGTTTATTGCAGATACTGTTAATACAAAAAAATGTGTATTTTTTTCTTTTCTTCAAATGTCGAAATTGTCTGAGAGTAGTTACAGAATATATTGTATTTCTCAGCTGCCTTTGTTTTATAACTACCCTCTTCCTATGCGAGGCTAACTGTGTCTTATCTCCTAGAGATTTACCAAGGAAAACATGCAGTCCCGTTTGGTTCAGCAGTACTTCCCTAAATGAAGATGCGATCCCTGTTTCCTTTGGTAGTATTTCCAGTAATGACCCGACGGAGCAATCATTGGACGCTGTTCTGCTTTGGCAGTTGAACTAAGCCTTGCAAATGAGATGCCAACTAGAGTCAGCATTAGTGGATCCCGGTCGTCTTCAACAGTTACGAAGAACTACGATGGCCGGCCAGTCTCATCTTCAGAGACACAGAGATAAGACACTGCACCCTCTACAACATTTCCTGGTACCCGTTTCCATTTTTAATCTTTTTTTTTGTTACGACTGATCGAGTCTGCGACGTCTCCTGTCCTTTGCGGAGTCGACAGCCAGCATCACATCAACCGTAGCTTTGCACTTTTTGTTCTGTCCAAGTGTTGCGCATTTTCCACTCTCCGTAATTGGAAGGAACGGTCGCCTCCGACGCAACATCCACACCAACGTTTCATCGAGGATGTTACGATATCGTTCATATTCAGCGATCTGTGTCTCGTCGACGCAGCTTGGAATTCCTCTGTCAGCAGAGACCGCTTGGCATGGTGATAATTTCTACTTCGTCCACGCCGGTTGGTGTGCATGGTTTGTCGCTCTCGTCCATGGAACGTGTCTTCTGGACCGTGGTGTGTCCCGCGGTCTTGGTTGGAGAGCCAGGTACAAGGTTCTTGCTCAACAAGTTTTCCATTCGATCTCTAACAAGAATGAGGTAGTCCTGTAAATGGCGAGAAAAAAGAAAAGAAAAAAAGATTGAATTAATTATCATAACGACCGAGAAAACTACTTAAAACTGAAGCGTCTGATAGCCAAATATAGCACAACATAATGAATCGGAACAAAAATGGAGAAAAAACATGACATCTACATCTTTAATCTATGATGAATTGATTATGCTGCATACATGTAGGTACACAAAATGTAAACCTGTTAGATGGGGGGAACACTAGGCCTTTTCTTCATGAATGCCATACAGGGGCTTCAGACATAATGAGGTGAATTTTCACATGAAGGTGAAAAACAAAGGGAGTGCGCCTTTGAGCTTTTCAAGATCGTGCAGGTATGCCGGTGGATTCTAATAGGGGTGATAGAGGGGTCAAGTGCCCCTCGTCCACCAATCAGACTGCAGCGTTTCCACCCGGAGGCTAGACAGGGGAGAGAGATAACCCAATACTTTCGGCTATCGTCATGGAGATGGGTGACAACAGACCAGGTTGGGAGAGACCTAAAGTGTGTCATATTTCCCTGGAATCCTCATAAAAAAAAGAAAGTAAAACACCCGGTGGTAAGCTTTATTCTTTCAAATGATCCAGGGGAGGGCTGCCAAATTTTTTCTCCGTCATCCTTCTCCTTTTCCCATGTTTGCGTGGGACTTGCACGATGGAACCCAAGTGCAGATCTGAACATGATGTATGCGGTCTCAATAACATTGTGGCTTGCTTGATATCGTGGATGAGACCTTGGCACATTTTCTCGGGGTGGGACCTTCGTGTTTGGCCACGCTCGACCGCAAAAATGCCGTCCATGTTCACACAAGGTTGGGATTAGGTATGAGCAGTCTGTCCTCGTTATTTCAAAGTACAGATACTCGGTCATGTCCTTAAAGGTTTTCGTCGTTAAACGCTTATTGAATGATGGAGTGGAGTCTTACTGTGCCAAAGAATTTACTTCTCATCTTTTATTAAACAACATGACCAAAATCTTGTCAAGTTGTATTCTATGTATTTTCTTTCTTTTTTAAGTTTAACTAAAAGAAACGAGAGCTGACCATTAATGAATGGAGGAAACACACCTCTTTTTTGTTGCTTCCCTGTTCTTGGTTTCTGTCTATTTCTACAATTTTACCTGTTGATGCTGTTTTTACATAACAATGTAATAAATTGAAATTGAAATTGGAATCGATAGGTATTAGTGGGTACAGAATCACTCCATGCCAACATTCTTTTGTAGGAGCTTTTCCGGTTGGCACAGTTTATTTGGAAGTGGAATTTTGAAACGCTAGAAATAACATCCTCTCTGTGGTGAAAACAAAGTTGGGAAGTCAAAACAATCTCAAACTCTGCTACAGAATGCTGGAACCAGAGCAAAGAGCTTGAACTATTATCACTAAGTCACGTTTAACAAAATACATTTTTTCTATGTACCCCATCCCCTCTTCGTATTGTCCCACCCCTCATAAAGTCCACGGCCACGATAATTGAAAAAGAATTTAAGTTGTCAACTGAAGTATGATCATCACATGGAAACCTCAAAATTGGAGGAAAAAATCATAAAGATGACCCTCATAAACTCTGGTTGAACTTCTTTGGAACTTTGGAAGGTTGAAAACTTGAATCAAATCTGAACTGTAACCACCAGGATCATGAGAATCAAATATCACTAGTGTTATGACGCTGCAAGGACCAAGGGGAAGACCAAACAAGAAAAACAAAAAAGGTCACATGGCTTTCCTTTTATCTAGTTCTAGTTCACTACTTGATTATGCAACATTTGTAGCTAGGATTTAAAAGATCACAGTACACATCCTGAGCAAAATATACCCAAATGCTGGCCTCATTAAACGCTCTCAAACCAGACTCTGAGACTATCATTTAATCGCTCTATCTCTGTATCTGAATCATGTTGATTCTTATGGGCAGTGCTATCCAAAATCTGGTCATGTTTGATTTAGGCCGGAGATAGACCTGGTTCTACCCCCTAGGCCCCTGTGATCCTTTTCTGGCAATGCAAAGATCAGACCTGCGTTAGTCAAAACACACCCAGAGTGTTTGCCTCATTTAAAATCTAGTTCAGTTCTACAAAGTTAACCTGCACATATTGTCCCAATCCATTCAAACTGCATGTCCCTATCTATAAAACTATATGATTCTATGTAGGCTATATACATATACATGTACATGTTCATACAAGGCCTACTTGTTGTCTTTGCGCACTGATAGTTTCTGCAATAGTAGGGAGATAAAACTGATGAAGGCAGACCCGCTATTCTTCTCTAATTAGGAACCAATCAAGAACAAAACTAGATCCTAGCTAGCCAAGTGCCAGTCATTAGTGGAACACTTTCATGCACTTTGTATCAATAAAACTATGTGAAGTGAAGGGATATTGTTGAATGTTTCCACTACCTGCTGGCCCCTAGGAATGTCATGGAAATAAATCTGTCTTGCACAGGTCACATGACCTCTCTGTGACCTTTTGACCTCCCCCTTGTTTGGACTGTAGACCCTGGGGGTGGGCCATGGGGTGGCATGGGGTCAAGGGTTAAATCTCCCATCCACCTGTGCTCCCATATGCAAATGTGGAGGAAGGGGAAGGGGAGGAGGGGGAGGGGTGGTAGGTGTACTAGAAAATATCCAACTACCTGGGAAGTGGAGACTTCAAATTGCCAACATTTTTGCATCATTGTAAGCTGAGGATGACAGATGTTCAATATCGCTATACTATACACATGCCTATCCACTTTCAATTTTCATATACATTTATATTTATGTAATACATTTAGGTGGATCTGGTGGTGGAAAAAAAAGATGAGAAATGTTATGGTCGTTCCGCACGTTCGCTTGTACGAGGTTAAGGGGTGGTTGTGGGGGCGTGCACGGTGGTGTATACTCCTCTCTTGTGTCATGTCAGCTAGTTTAACAGTTATGGAATGTTACGCAGTCTCATGGTGAGACTCCCCCTACTACTAGCCTACAGGACCCCAGACATGGTAACATTCTTTGCAATCTGAGATATAGTTCAGTCCCATGAACTCTTTTTCATGTTTGTGCTATGGTGTTGTTATTGATAAAGTAGGTGGATGAACCACATGTAATACTGATTGTCTGATTGCGCTCAGCTCATTATAGCATCAAGACAAATGCTTACACAATTAGTTTAAATTTCAGAGCAGTATCTGAAATCTACCTATGAACTTCTGGCAATCTAGTCACCTATTAAGGCTAAAGGGGCTTTTCCATGCAGTTAAAAGTTGAAACATTTTCCATGTTCAGAAATCCAGAGGTTCTGCGGAACAAGACTAGAAAGTTCAGGCCGAAGATGAGGAGGCCCTGGAGTCTCCCTCGCTTGGTGGCAACAGGAGAGCCTTTTGGCGGGGAGAAATACGATAGTTCCATAAAGTTCAAAATCATATCGGCCTTATTACATCATTATACCAGGTTGCAAAGGCCACCTCTTGTAACCACAACAGAAGTCCCAAGCACACTTGACAAGCTCAAGACATGTAGCCTAGCGTTAGGGTTCCCTTTGGCGTTGTAAAGTTTCAGAGGTTACAAGTTACTTGTGTCTGTATCCTCACTCCAGGTTTGTAGGACCATGGACCTGGTACCAGTCTACAGTAATAGGCCTGCCTAAATGAAGGGAGAGCCAATGTTGCCAAACCTGTGGGTAATCAGTTCATGATTCAATTATCAAAGCTTGGACTGCAAGTGTCCGCCTCACTTGATTTCTATCTACACAAACTTTCTCTGACACCCAATGGTCACCCCCTCCCCCCCCCCCTGACCCTTCCTAACTTTGGCCATCAGGTTTAAAATCATAACCTTGAAGAGCTAGGAGGAAATCCATCCCAAATGTTCATGGCTCTTTTGATAACCCATAACATTCCTGGGTAATTGAGGGCAGTAAAAAAGACCTGGGCAAAGGTAGAGAAAGCGAAGAAAAGGAGAAAGCCATCATATCCATGTATGCCAGAAACACTTGCCCTACAAGAAGAATTGTAACAGGTCAATGAAACGTACAATGGGGTCAATGTGTGTCTGCATTCTTGAGTTCAGTGTAATATCACTTGAAAGATTTGTGACTCTGGGAGTACTACAGGACCTTCCAAGACCTTCCTGAGACGAACAGAATCACTGTTCTCCATTGTTCTCCTGGTCTCCAAGCAACTCATGAGGAAAAATGTCGGATCTAGGCGTCAACAAAAACAAGACATACACTAGCATTTGTCACGAATGTGAAAGTGAGGGTGTCATGTTTACTTGAGGTAAAAGGAAACTTGGCTGTTTATGGGAGACTAGCTAGGATAAAGCGAGGAATGTGGGCTCTTTTGAGTATGAGGAAAAAGAATCTTTTGAGAAACATTCTGCACAAAGAAAGACGAAATAAAAAAAGGTGTTGGATTCAGTCAGGTTATTTGTTCTACCCTATTTTACCTTAATTCTCCCCCTATAGATTTCAGAAACTGGATTCCATGGCGGAGAGAAGCGAGGAGAGAGAAACACGGACTGGATTTCGTCTCTCGGTTACCGTCGGCAACCGCTGGAATCCAGCAGGCTGCAGGAAGCCAGTCTCTATTTCAGATGCAGCGATACACCCAAATTATATCAAGCATTGTTTGGATTTGAAAGCGCTCTTCCTAAACAGATTTCTTACCAGGTCGTACCCTACTGATGTTACATGCCCACATTAAAAAGCCACAATAGAAATCAGCTCAATGAAACTGCTTCTTTACACTGCTTTATTCATTCTATAAGCAGGGACTTATACCCCCTTTTTCAAATCAAAAAGTTCATCTAAACAATCGAAACAGTTTAAAATTTGAAGGTTGAAATCAACCTTAAGTTAACTATTATTTTATTTGGAAAGACAGAGATTCACACCCCTTTTAAACCAAGAAGTTGCTCTAAACAATGAATAAAGGGTTGAAATGTAAAGAGCTCCTTTAAATGAAACATTGGAATCAATCTGCAGTTTCAACTTCAAGAGACTTTAGACTTTGATTTGAAATCTTCCTGCATAATTACTTTGAAGTTTGCCTTTTGTAACATGTAAAAGACAAGACAAGATAAAACATTACATCAGACCTAAAAGCAATAAATGTAACTTTGTACAGGCTGTTTGCAATTCAGCAAATACATTAAATTCTTTAGGCTAATCTGCAGCTTCCTACACATGTATGTTACAAAGACGCAAACAAACCAACAAACTTTTTAACTTTTACCTCGCTAAATAGCAACAAAAAAGGTTACGCAGAGGCCGAGAGGGGAAGTCTCTGCACAAAGACGATTTCTTCTCAACAATTTTTCCACCATGAGTAACAAATAATCAAATGGTTTTTCTTCTCTTATACAACACAGACTGAATGGTGTGACAAAATTGCTCTCCCCAAAACGTTTTTTTCTTTTCCATTTTCTCTTCATGCAGGCTTTTGAATCATTGTTTGGAATATCAGCATGAACACAGTTCAGTGTCTCTATCAAACAGTTTGCACAGTGTGGGGTATGGGCATGTCCACTCACAGGAGAAAATTTATGTTTGAAGTTACGTTTCATCAAATGAAAATGTACAACCATTTTGAATGGTCAGCTCATTATCAGGCCAAATGACGACGCATCAAATTAATCATAATTCAAAGAAAGAAAAATGAAACAGAACTCAATTAGAATTACCATGGAATTCATTACAGCGACAGAAGCCTAGTTCTCACTATAAAAAAACATGTTCTGAAGGAATGTGTGAACACTGAACACAAGCCTTATCATTAGTTGCATACACAGTGTGTGGTGGAGAGGGGAGGTGATAGCCCTCAAGCATTCTGGGTCGAAAGAACACCTTTTTGTCCCTCTTTGGCTCAACCCCCCCCCCCCCCCCCCCCCCCCCTCCCTATGTGCCTCTCCTCTTTTCTCTTCTGTATATATACAATGTACACATGACCCTCTCCAAATCCAAAGGTTCTTTTTTCCTTTGTTTGGGGAAAAAAAACTGTAAGAAACATTCTTTTCGGTGCAAAATGGTAGGCCTTTGGTGTTTTTACTCTGCCCCTTTGCTCACCCCTCTTCATCCAAAGTCACTGACCGGTAGAGCTTTCATAAAGCATTCCACCGAAACTCAGCTCAATTCACACCGGCGGGCGGACAGAGTCCGTGAGAGAAAATTGGCCCAGTGTAGCAAAAGGAAAGAAAGAAAGGCTAAAAATGCTATTCATGTTTATCCTTTGACTTATTTGCATGATATATTGTTTCCTCAGAGTTTAGTAAGAGGATGCTGGCACAAAAGGACTTAGAATTCCTCTTCTTTCGGTCCAAGATACCTCTCTTACAAGCTTTTGTACTATGTAATGAATTGAGAACAGAATGACGCCTTAGTCTATAGAATGGTTATAATTTATCTTTGGATGTAAGTACGTAACAAAAGTTTCTAATCAAACACATCAAATAGAGAAGCAAGAAAAGGTCTTTTCACCCTATTAATACTGCCGTAACTTTCCACATAAATCAAATCAACAGGGATTTGTATTTATAAGATATGTTGTATTCAGTACATAATTGCTTCAATCAAACATTAACAGAGAAACAAGTAATCATCGCAGAGGAGTATCAACAAACAAACAATGTGCCAAAAAGGAATTGGCTTGCAAGTTGCAACCACAACCACCGATTCTCACGAGTGCTTCAACTTATTTGAATAAATAAAAAGACATCTTTTCACTGTTTATTTATTCTATGCATATTTATGTTCTCTGCTATTGTTCCATGTCAATTGATGTCATCTTCTAGCTGGCAAGACACCAAGTGATTCAATTTCTTTAAGTTTACTTGGTTCCCTTCCAGCTTGGTTTACGTTTGTTGACTTCAGGAAAAACAAAGAATTCTTAGTTGACGCCCTTCTAGTCTAGTACCCTTTGTTGATTTGAAGAATGTTACTTGATGAGTCTTAATAAAAGCAGACAAATAATAACAAAGCGCATGAGTAATCAAGGATTTGATGCTTTTGCTCTACAAAAAAAAAATCAGCAGCGGGAAAGAAACAAAAATAGAAATCCAGGGTTGTAAATGTATTCAGCATAATTCAGCCATTATATTTGGTTAATTTATTTGTTGTTGTTTGTTACAATCTGTCTTCTGTTCTTGATTGTTTGCTTGTATTACTCATCTTTTTAATGGGGGAGGGTTAAAGGAAAGTTCCAATTATGTATCTCTTTTTCATTACACTTCTAAGGACTTTTCTTCTTCTTCTGGCAAAAGGACCCTCTACAGTCCCTAATACTCAATTCTTTGTGGTGTGACTTTGAAAGGTTAATCACACAGATTAGGGGAACTCAAAATCTCAAAGGATGCATCCTCTTCACAGGTTGTGTGGTCAACCATTTGTTTCTTTTCTGCTAGCCACTTTCCAGGGTGGATGACTCACCCTTTTCCTTTTTGTCATCAATAGAGTGAGAAACTCTTGAGAAAATCTTGGGAAATTGGGTCTCGAAGGGGATATTGGGGGTCAGGAATGGTATGCGAGCCTCAGGAATTTCGCAGATTTGGACAAAGTTTGTCTCTTTCTCTGCTGAGGGCCAGACATGACCCAACCCTTGTGACATTTGCCATCGCAGAAGAGTTCACAATGTGTTCACAGGTAGTCTGGTTACGAGACGTTTCCTACCAATCGTACCCATCTCATGAATGCCGACCAAATCGTCACAGATGTTTGCCAAAGTTGACTGTCAAATTCTCAGCTTTGGAACAACTAGAACATTTCTATCAGATTGACTTTAAAGATAAACTTTAGTACTGGTAATGTGATTGCATTATGAAAGAAATGGTATTGAAAGTTTCAGAAACAGTTGATTATGTAGCATGTAAGGATTGGTGTGCACTGCAAGGTTCTGGAGTCATCAAAATCATAATAAATTTGACCGAGTCTTGGTAAAGTAACACAGAAAGCTATATATTACTTTATTTTAGTTAAGAAGTTATATTTTTGTGATAGTAATACATGTATGTACAGCGCCATGAGCGTCAGAGCCTGGCGGATACCGGCGCTATATAAATATCCATATTATTATATATGGGACAACACACATGGTGTCGGGGCTAGTACTACCTTGATTTCCTTGTCTTTCTATGCTCATTACTCAGCCAGTATACATTTTCTTCCAAAATTGTTTGGCACATGTCATTTATTTGTAATCTTGAACATTCAGTGTAAGTTTCGTTAGATTCTGTGAGAATTAATTTTCTTTTTTTACCAGTACTAAAGTTTATCTTTAATCATTTTGCCCAAATGTTTTAGGAATCATTAAATTCTCTGAGGAGCTTAGAACTATTCAGCTTAACAAGGAGAAATACCAAAGCAGACAAAGTGGAGAATAAAGGGAGGTTAATCCCAACTAATCCCTCATTTAAAGTGCTAATAACATGCTCAGTCACAGACTAGGGGTTCCTCGACACCCCCCTCCCCCTTCCCAACGAAGAGGGGCGGGTGTGATAGAATGGAAGAGCTAAAAGGCAGGAGGATACAATGTGTGTTAGACCACAAATGCATAGCACTTTATTTCTTTGTACAATATAGCTCAAGTTTGTTTATTAGTTCTGTGGCATGCAGAGTTTCCAGAAAGCTTAACCACATTGGGGGCAAGTTCAAGATTTAAATGGCATTGGACACCTATGACTTCACAATGATTGGTCAGAAGTAGAGAGAGAGAGAGAGAGAAAGAGAGAGAGAGAGAGAGAGAGAGAGAGAGGTCACTGTTTCTATTTCCATGTGTTTATTCCTCATATTTCACCAAAATGGATTAATTCATATTTTAACGCATTTAACAGAGATCTCAATGCTATAAATATATGCATCTTTCATTCACAATCATCAAAAACTAAAGGAAAGACGTCATGAAAATGCTCTGATTACGCATTTGGTGCCAAAATTTGACTTTCTGTTGACACCTGAAAGTCCTCTACACACATATTGCGTTTGATCACAATTGATAAAATGCCTTGCCAGAGGGCCTATGAATGTGCCTGGTCAATTTTCCATGTTAAATCCTATGGCCTTTCAAAGCACAAATCCTCCGATCGCGTGAAACTTTGAGTAAAACTCGGGACAGAAATCGAAAGTCTCACTGACAATCATTGCACACTCTTGGTGACCACTTGTTTTTCTTTTCTCCGTATCACGTTGCAAGGCGAAACGATGAATTGAAAGTCATTTTTGGCCGAGGATCACAACCGATTCACTTCAGGAAATGACACTCTAAAGCCAGCCATGATAGCCATCACAAGATTCTAAAATATAAGGGGTTTCCCCTAAATCAACTTACTAATAGGGGAGGTTCACATTTGATGTTGATGGATCTTTCATAGCTCACTCTCCGAGAACAATTACTCTACCGCTTTGGAGGATAGAAACTCTTGATCTACGACGACTCAACGTCTAAAGATTTAGTGCTCAATGATTAGCACTGAAACTGCTCCTTATGATTCCCCAGGTACTTCTTAATGAAACATAAAATCACCATATGTGAACTGCCTTTTGTTTCCTTGCCCTCAACTTCAACTCTGTATCACTGTAATTGACCATATGTTAAAATCATTCCCGTTTAAAAGAAATAGTGTTGACAATCAATCAGACGCATATTCTTAAAATGCTCTTTTTTATAAAAAGAAAGAAAATAAATAGATGATGTATTTATATCTTTTGTCTTCTTTTAATTCAATTTATGAAATGAAGTGTTACGTGTCATTGAAAAGAACCCTGGGAATTTAAAATTGTTGTATGGTAAAGTAATTGATTAACTATGATTTATTACTTTTAATTTGGATTTCATATGTCATAATACTTGACAGTAATGATCTCTTTTTATGACATAAGACAAGATCTGCAAGTACACTTAAAAATTAAATGCCATTAAAATTAAATCTTGTTTCCTACATCTACAATTCAATTGATGCTATTAACCTAGAGAACATTTTATACTTCTTTCTTCTTTATTGCATCATCCAATTGGCAATATGTTCCAAAATATATAATTTTTATATGCTAATTATCATAATGTTTTTTTTTAATTCATGAAAAGCTTGGAGCAGAATTGGATTCAACTTTGTCGATGCTTTATGTCCTTTCTGGTAATATAAATTTGTGACTTTCATGGTATTTGGGATCTAAGGATGGCAGAATCATCACTGGTAGAACTGTATTCTTGTCCCATTTTCGTTCCAAGAAATGGTCGTCCTCGACATTTGGCAGTGTAATTTCGGAGCAGCGCTTTAAACGAAGGGTGCAAACACCTCTTTTCTCCCATGTTTAGAAAACAAACAAACTGAGGAAGTCTTTGAACAAAGACTAAAACGAAGGCATGTGCATCGGACCAGAAGTCCCAACCCTCTCCCATTCTTTCCAAAAAGAATTGTTCCTTTTTTTTTGTAGTTCAATTAGACATACAGGTTTGGCATCAAAGGAAAATGATCAAATGAGAGGTATGCTAGCTAGACAAGTAGGAGACAATAAAACCGATCCATTATGTGCCTAAATTTGCAAACTAAAGAAACGAGGGAAGTGTGTACTTTGAGAGTTGGTACTAAAAAAAAAGAGAGGTGGAGAGACAAATGACACAGAAATGGGGCCATGTTTGCGGATGGTTTTAAGGCCTATTCATTGAGTGTTTATGACAAGGTTTGCTTTGGAAGGCTGTGCCGAAAAAGTAGTCTAGAAAACACAGCCCGATTAAATCTGCTTTTCAGGTCCCAAATCCGCTCTGCCTTAGCCATCGAGGCAATTAGGACTAAACCAAATAGGAAATGAAGTTTTTTTCTTTCTTCTTCATATGACTCCAGAGAAATCTTGACAGAATATAATCAGTTCTCTTGAAAGAAAATATATAAATCAAAGTAGCCACTGGGAATTCTTGAAGAGCTATCTCAGGAGGGCTTCAGCAAGGGGAAAAAAAAGAGAAAAGGAGCCTGGTCTAACTTTTGTTGCGACTATCTCGGACATGTCAGGTTGCTAGGGGAGCTCCTGTTCGACTCCGAGGTATGTTTGAGTTTGAAGGGGGGTGGAAGCAAGTTTTTTTCTTAAGTACACACTTCCTTTTTTGAGACAGGCTTTTAACCCTAACAATCTGAAAATCCACAGAACCTATCTGGCTAATTAATCCCGTACTGTGTACCATATAGATTCGTAGATTCTGCTAATGCTTCGGACAGTAGGCCAACTAGACTCAGTATATTTTGTCGAGGGTGAAGATTACTAATCCAAATTACAGTTGAAATGACTTTGGAGAATTCCTCTCATGGGCAATTTCGATATCCTGTTCTGTATTGCCTACATGTACATATTAGAAATCGTGTGGATGACAGTTATACATCATTGTAATGTTTGCAATTACAATTGATAGACAGGGCTATCGAAATTGCCTCGTGTTGATTTCTGGAAAGTCTATGCTATCCTGTCGAATGCAGAGTCCTGTATGGAACCGGAGAACCAGTGGAAGCACACCAAATACAGTCCAAACGCTACTTTCATTAAAAAAAGAACGATACAACTTACAAGCCAAATCAACCTCGACTGAGTTCTGACCCCTTGAAATATTGTGACCCAAAATGAATACCTCGCATAAGATTCAATTAAATATAATGAGACCATCGCAAGGCCACTCCAATTTGGTCTTTTCATATTTATTCAGTAATCCATCAATGTATAGTAATTGTCCCATCTTGTCTCTCCCCTAGCTCGAGTGGGGGAGACTTTTACCATTTAGCGGGGCGTTACTGGAACGACCTGTCGTGGACTTAGATTGATCACTTAATCCAAAGAAATGAGCGACGTCTGCAAACAAGGTACAGACTGCAATGCCTTTCAAGCACAAGGTCGAAGGTGCAAGAAACTTTAATCAAGGTGAAAAACCTAGTACAAGGACAACCTCATAAAATCCAGTCATGCTTGCATAAAGTTACATACAAGACAAATTCTAGTTGCTTTTGATGTTTTTTTTCTTTTTTGAACAAATCAAATGTACTTACGGTTTCGATTTTTGTTATCCTATGTAGAAGATCTATTACTTTAGGGATGTGCATTCTAAGTCCGTTGGCTGCTGCAGCTACACCGCTGGCAGCAATTAACGATGGGGGTTGCATTGCAAAATTATAATCTGTAGAGAGAAAGAGAGGGAATAAAACGTAAAGCTATGTTAAAACAATGTGAAACAATACAAGTTTATCAATTAATCCTTTACGTACAAGAACAGGTGGTCCCCGTATAAACCCATGGCAATTACATAATTCAGTAGTAATCTGGTTATCTGCCATTAACTTGCATGATTCACCCAGAGAAACAGGGAGAGGCTCTCAGACAAACTATGCAAAAGGAATACCTTAAAATAGTATCCCCCAAACTTCCCAAGAGAGAGAAGAAAAGAGGAAAATGCCTAGATTGAACAGATATAAACACCCAACGTCTAATGAGGTGTAACTTTTGACAAATGGTGGTATCAAAGTGAGGTCTTTCTTTTTGACAAATGGTGGTATCAAAGTAAAGTCTTTCTTTTAACACATGCCCTGAATCCCACGCAAATCATCTATGCTTAGCCAGCGATTGCCTAGTCCTGCGAACAAAATAAAATAAATAATAATTCATTCCTTCATTTGATAGTCTAGTATCATGCCAACAAGGTGATTTTCTTTTTGTTCCTTGCAAATATGGTTAGACAAAGTCTGGAGAAAAGGTGTGTTTTGAACTTTGATTCATATATAGATATTGCCCCCAAAAAGAAAAAACTCCTTGGCAACTCTTTTTTCATAATGGAATGCTAAACCAAACACAGAATGAGAAAGAGATAGACAGGAGGGAGAGAGAGAGAAGGAAAGATATGCAAATTATTTTTTCTATACTTGGATTCCTTGAGCAGATTTTGACAAAATGAAAGTTGACATGCCATGACTAAATGAAAAAACCAATAGGCCATGGAAAAAATTTGATGTATGTACAAATAAATTCAAGTTTGGGTGCACTTTGATATTGCCATGGACCGTGGGAAATATGGATTTTTGTTAAAGTGAAAGACGGTGTTGGAATGTTTCATGCTTCTATTCATGTCTTGTATTTTAATTAGAAACAGCCAGTGTAAGGGAGAGTAAGAGAGTGGATAGAAGAAAGAAAGAGAGAGAGAGAGAAACAGAGACAGAGAGAATGAGAGAGAAAGAAGGGGGGGGGGGGAGGAGACATGGATTTAGCTTTCATTATTTTGGTTCCCCTTCCAGATCTCCTTTTCTACTCCTCTATTCCCATCTTTATCAGTTGTTTTATATCTTTCATTTCTCCTTCCTCGCCTTTTCTTTCTCTCTGGTCAATATAAATCTGATCCCAAAATAAAGGTGACATCAGAAGCAATTTTCTTTCGTTTGTTACCGTTCTGTAACATTGTTCGTTGGCTGTAAGTCCCTCTTTATTTGGGTCTTGTTCTGCCTTTGATACCCTCTGAATGAGGAACAGGATCCAATCAATGGGACTGGAATGTAGAGGACACAGTGGGGATCTAGTCCTAATAAGAGGATGAGAGAGGCCTAAAAATGGGTCTGGGGAATACATGTGGATCTACCTATCCTTTCGTTTTTATGTGTCAGTTCTCTGATGGGTTCCAAATGAAGAAGAAAAAAGAGTAGAGGGGGAAAAGAGAGAGAGAAAGAGAAAGAGAGAGACAGAGAGAGGGAGGAAGAGACAGACATACAGAGAGAGAGAGAGAGGAGAGAGAATATATCAATAAACAGAAAGAAAGATATTAAACAGGGAATAATTTTCCTCAAATTTTTTGATTAGCAATTACAGGCAATGGATAAATATTTCAAATGAAATTCTGTACAAGAAAACTGCTACACAAAAGATATTTTGTATAGCAGTCATGCAAAAATGCATAGCAAATTGCGATGCGATACCAGGAAAATTATTCCCTGTAATACAGGTGAAGATATAGAGAAGATACATGTAAGGGAGAAAATGGCGTTTAACCATGTATGGAAAATAGAGTCAGCGCCCTTCTGCCTCTAAACAATATCCGATTTGAAACACTTTGTGTGACTTGGAATCTTGATGTTGAAAATAGAATTTCTTATGCTTGCCGGCAACTGGGCAACTTGCCCAAGAAGCTCCATTCGGTTGCCACTGATGAGAGGGGATTTGTTTAGTAACGCCCTACGGAACACGCAACTTAGCACGGAATGAAAGGGGGAAATGAAAGTAAGAGACTGACATTTAGCAACATTTTGAGAACACTCGACAGGAGGGTCCCCAGCTAACGCAAGAATGCGGAGAGTGTAAACAAACCGTCCCAACAAACTCGCTGTAACCAGGCAAGTAGGAATTAATCGTAACATTCAGAGAGCAAGGTATTCAGGCATACCACTTCATGTAATTTCACAATTAGGGTGTGGCCCTCGACTTTTTATTTTGATCCAGCCTTAGGCTCAGGAAAGCCGGTTTCAGATTTAAGGATTTCCTTTTGAACAGTTCTCCAATTTGGAGATTTGGGGGACCTGTTAGGGGTCCGAGCACGGACCAACTAACAGCAGGGGCAACCCCCCTTCTGCTCGCTCGGAGAGGATTATCTCCAGAGAGAAGCACTGTGTCTTCTTCTCAGCATGAAAGGGCCCTTCATGTTGCAAAAGAAAAGAGCACTTCACGATAAAAAGGAAGAATGGAGACTTGGAGAAGAATGTGAAGGACTAGGCTTCAAATCATCCTGAAGAGCAGGAAAATAGAATTTCTGCAAGGCTTTTATTTGATTAAATGCAAGGGAGAGTTTTAGGAGAATGCCTGATAACCCTGGCTTCCGTCACACCAATTTGTAAGGGAAGGATCGCTAAAAGCTGGCAGTAAAATGTCCTACTTGAGATCTACACACTGTTACGATATTCTCCATTCAGACCAACAAAGATGTCTACTTGTGGGACTACACATTAATCTCTTCTTTTCAAGATTCTCCCATCATGCTGTAGTACTGCAAACGGGAAATACATCCCATCCACAATCCATTCGGAAGATTGATAATGATTAGTCAAGAGGTTTCTCTGTAAGTGGGAGGTTTCGTTCAATAGAAACTTAGCCCAACAATATGAAACATTATATACTAGCGAGAGCTGGAAACAAAATGGATATGAATTTGCATTGAACTACATAACAGATATTGTTATAGATACTATAGCCCGATAGTTTAGAATATGATTAATTTGATCCCACACTGCCCAGGGAAAGGAAAGGCCCTCCTACATGAACGTCTCGATTCTTGGAAACTTGTAACATCTATGTTGCTGGTACTTTCACAAATGCTGATTGAAAGGGTAGACTTCAAAGTAAACTTCAGCATGGAGATAAATTCATAAACTCGATCCTGGGCCGCTCATATCGTGTCCAACAAGTTCTGAAACTCTGACTTGGTTGATAAAACGAGAAGCGAGGTCTTGCGTAGAGGAAAGGAGGGGATAGCGAAGCACCTTCATGTTGCTGTTTTCTCGTGAACTTTGCTGTGTCCTCCGCTTGTTGATTTGGTTATGCTCAAGTTACGCAGATCGACGTTACGCCTGGTGTGCATGCTAACATAACTGGCGGAATTTCCTGCGAAGCTCACAGCTTGAAAGACAGAGAGAGAGAGCTGGAGTTTGGGTGGGGGAGGGAGGGGCAGATTGGCAACACTTGTCTTGAAGAGTTGGGTTTCCCATATATTCTTCCTCATCATTCTCTTTTTTCTCACTTGTCATTGTAAACCTTACATACTTAAGGTAGTCCAATGGCATTTGTAAGATGAACATTATTTCCATGACTGCGGTTTTGGCTTTACCGAGTTAAAAACGTTCTATGAACCTTTGTTCGGGAAGACCAAGAGCTGTATGGGAACACGAGGACCACCTGCCTTCACAGTTTCCCAGGGCAAGATACATATCACAGGGCAACCCTCAAACAACGTGGGTCCTCGTCTGACGAGCGGTATCAATTAAAGAAGGCAGAGTAGGGATTCCATGAAAATTTGGGACACACATGAAGGATGTCAAGAGCGATCATCCAGGGTGGGGTTTTGTAAATTCAATGATCCTTTCTGGTCCAAATTCCTTTGTAGGAAACATCATTACACCAGAACTTTTTTGATGAAATGGAAAAAGGCAGAGGCCAATTGTCGGCTCTTTTAGCTGATAAGCATCAACATGCAACTTTTTTTAGCATGGAAAATAATCAGTGTGACCCCAAGCTAGAGAGACACAGACGTGTCTTTGTTGTTAGCAGGTTCTGAACCTTCATTGATGAGCTTACAGGGGTGATAGAGGACAGGGGCGATGTCTGGAGGCTTTGGAAAATTCCCACCCCTCATTTCCCCTACTCCTCCTCCTCCTCCATTGCCAACATCCTCATCCTGATTCTTGCTCAAGTAGGTGGAAATTCCAGAGGCGGACATTGTCCCCTGAGCTGACTGTCGCCTTGGCAATTACCTTCCCAGCATGCTTTGTGTCTGGTGAAGCCCGGACGGTGGGATTGTTAAAGGACATACCACATAATATTAAAGGGTGCAGGGTGCCTGTGGTTTGTTCCGTTGTCCCAGCATTAACACCCCTATTTATGGACTTATCTCCCAAAACAGAAATAGGAGTACGGTAATAATTTGATTGCTCATGATCACAGCCTCTTGCACAAATCTCAGAAAGAATGGTTATGAAAATCGTTAAAACGATTAACAAGGCAAAGTTTTCGCCGTTTGGTCAAACATTACAAAACCACCTGTTTTCAAAAGCAAGACTTGAACTCTCACATAACCAGGCTCAGGCTCTAATCTTTCCTCGAGATCTCAATCGTGAAACAGGCTATGTCTTTGATAATGACAACGCCTTCTTCCCCCAGATCCCGTCCAGTTCCCAGACTCTGCCAGCCTCCAATGGCAAAGCCAGAACAAGGAAGTTTTTAACCGAGACGCAAGGAGGTCCCTAGTAAAAAAAAAAAAAAGAGAGAGAAAGAGACCTTCTCTTTCCGAGTGCAGCAGGAAACGGCAGTTGATCTGATATTCTCATCAAGCTGTCAAGCATGGTTACCCAGCATGGGAGGTAGGATATAAGAAAGGGTCCTAGCTCGCATACTTGACCTCTAAGACTAACTTACAGCACCTTGATGAACTACTGGTAGGGTCATTCCCATACAGGGAGAAGCATGGTATGGTGGAGGGAGAGAGAGAGAGGGGAAAGCGAGGAAAAGGGAGAGAGAGAGGAGGGAACAGAGAGAGGAGGGAACAGAGAGAGAGAGGGGGGGGGGGCAGATATAGAATGGAGAGAGAGAGAGAGAGAGAGGAGAAGGAGAGACATGAGGAGACCTTTTAAGCAGCAGAGAAAGAAAGATATGAGAAGAAATGCTTGGGGAGGCAGGGACAACATTAGGTCCAGTTATCATTTCCAATATGAAATTTACCAATTTGTTAATTGATCTTCAGCCAATTGGAATCTTGTAAAGTGATGCTCAACTTAGTAAACATAAATCAATTCATCATCAAGTATCATTTATAGACAATTCATAATACGGGTTAGGCTTACCTGTCGCGCACAGCACGATGAAGGTTTGGGCGTGTTTCCTTAGCAACGCTGCCTGCTCCTTATCAACGGGAAGCCGGTGGAAAATGTGCTCAAGAAATGCGTTGGGGGTGATTGCCATAAGGTCCCATTTTAACTTGGTTAGTACTAGCTGTTCAAATTTCTGTGAATTGGGAGAAAAAACAAAGAAAGACAAAAACGATAGCATTCAGATTAATACTTTGTAAACAGCGCCATCTAGGGTTTGTTTTATAACAGAATAAAGAAATTATTGAGTACACAAAATAATATTTTATATGGCACATTTTTAACTTTATACAAAATTAGACCATGTTGGGGAGCTGAATTATTTTTATGGTAGATCTTATATGATGCAATCACATAAAGTACACTTTGAGTCGCAACCAACAGACATAACTTCACATTTTTATTGTAAGATTATGACAAATTACTTCTCCTATAAAATCTGGCTAGCCAAGTTAAAGTTGATTGCTAATGACATCTTAAAGTTGTTGATGATGAAAATCTAAAATTACTTTCCAAACACATTCCTGACAATTCTAAAAGGGTCTTTTCTTAGAAACTGTAATCTACAAGTACTGGTATGCTCCTTATTGGACGATATCCATCATACGATGATGTGCGGCGCCTGAGCACTGTTTCACTACCATCAATTTTTTAATTAAAATATTGTCTGCACTGACATCAGGTTAATCTATCAAGCGCATCATTTATCAATGATATTCCATTTACTTGAAAAAAGTGCATGATACATAATATTAGCTTAGTATAATGTAACCCTGGTACCTACCCCCTCGCCCCCCCCCCCCCCACACACACACACACAAAGCCTCCCACTTTAAAAATGTCAATGCATATTTAAGACCTTGCGATAAAGAGCACATTATACACTGCAGTTTGATCTGGGCCCTAGTTTGATGAAGGAAATGAAATAAATTATCTTTTGGGTGCCAGAAAGGCATTAAATCATATACTTTCAACACAGATTTAACACCATTCTTGCTTTAAACTAAGACACAAGATCATCATGCCTGGAAGTGTCCAATTTACATACTCTGTGGTCGAATGTGCGAAGAGGGAAACAAAAGAACAAGACCGCTTTTTTTTTTATCGAGATAATTTGACCACATGCTCGGTATCAAATCCTATATCTCTACTTGCACATCAAGACGAAAGGAAAGGAAGCACTTAACATGAATGGTGTCACTTTTGACAAAATTAAAAACCTAGATCCTGTTTCATTTTTGCTAGCGAAGACCAAATGCCCTTTTCAGGATTTTCATCAGTCTTCTCAGACCGCATGAAACCCAAGTACATTATGAGTGACCACATTCATCTCTATCACAAGTCAATGACACTCCTAAAATAACATGAGGGGGAAATAATCAGTTCAGAGCCAGAAATGCCTTATGAACTCCTCACAGAATTAATGCCCTACTGACTCTTAACAGATCATATCATCTCTGGCAGTTTGGCAAAAGAACTCTGATTATTATACTCGGTATTGATTTTTTTTTTTTAAATATAATTACAACAAAAAATTGTGAAAATCTAAATTTGCAGTCTCGATTGCTTCACTACAATGGGATGGTGTTTTTGTTTATTTCATATTGGTTAAAATGTTTGTGTTATAGCTACAGTAAATGCATTTTCCCCACATATTTTCTTGGTCGAACAGGCTAACATGTGCTTTAAAAACATAGGTGTGAACACTGTGAAGTCATCACATGATTTGTAGATGTAATGTTCACTTTGAGTGGTTTTGAATGAGGAAACACGCTTATGTAATCGTTGCCTCTTGCAGGCTGAACTGTCCATACAAGGACCACCAGCAAACATTTCACAATCTCCAATTTCTGACAAATTCTCACCGAACGAGAATCCCCTCATCCCAGTGACTATTTAAAAAAAAACATGTTAGAGGATTAAGAACAAGAAAGGGGAAATAATTAACATCAATTGAAACATAACAAGGATCCTATCACATCCGGAATCCCAACTCGATCAAGTCTCAATCAAGTCCTGTTTTTGTTTAAGTGAAAGAAAAGCTTTTGCACTTTGTATTTGGTGTCCGGGCCAGGCTGAGACTAAATTATGAATAAAACGAAACCGGTGAATTGCTGAACTGAAAATGTGATCTGTTTATTTTCTACCGGTATATTTTTAAAGAGTAGAAACTATGAAAGCAGAGACCATGCAGTTTGTATTTCATAGTTGTCACGGATCAAAAATAATCAAATAAAGTATCAAATCTAGAGCTCCCCATGTACTCAATCCCAGTGAAATTATTTCTTAAGTAAACGAACCGGCTCATTCATAAATCGTCTGTCTCGTTAAATGAAAGAATGAATGACCGAAGTTCATATTTCACACTCGTCGGCTAATTATCAAATGCCACATCCTGTTTCGACGTTAAAGGTATCGATACAATAATCGCTTGAATTGAATACATGTGAGAAAAGATTAAAGACCAACTTCAGAAAGGGACTTTTAATGAATGACGATTTTCATTAAATATATTCCATTCTAATAATAACTATAAAACATCCCTACAAATTTTCCTTTCTTCAAAGACATGTATAATGTAAATGCAAAGTTATATTTTTAATATCAATTTAATTACATTTTTATTGAAGCTGATTAAATCTAAAAAGACACTATCTATTTCCTAGTGTGGCAAAATGGCAAAATATAACATCATCACTTAGCTAGAAGACCCACAACAAACTGATCTACACTTTTACAGTATACTTTGCTTGACCTTGTGTTTGCAAGGACGATGGTGACACTGATACCCTTTTTCCTATTTTAGAAAAAAAAAAATTGTTTTATAAGAGTAAACTATGACAACTCTGTCTGACCTGCAGATGAAACATAATGCGAAGTTGAGCTCTTCCTAAAATTTACTGGTAGGGGCGGAGGAAAGCACTGCTGTCAGAAACATGTAAAATAGTCAAGAAAAGAGAAAAACCGCCCCCATTCTCTCCAGAGTTTACAGCTTCTGCAGCTGTTTAGCCTGATACTGTAACTTGCATATATTATGCACTTCCTGGTCAGCTTTCTATTGTGCTATTCTATGATATTTCTCTCTAATTCCAGTCCAAGTTAAATAAGAGTTTTAAAGAATAACTTAGGAATATTAATAGGAGCTACAATTTACCTTAAGTGGGAAACTATATTTAAATTTAAATTAAATATTGCTTGTGATACATCAAATAAATAGATTTCTATGCACTGCAGAACTTATTTATAGCTCAATTATTATTATGAACACTGCAATAAATGAAATAGTAAAATACTTCCTTACATAACTATTCAGGGTCGTGTAATTTGTAAACCAAACCAAACATAAATATTTGTTATTGTTTAACTCAATGTTGACAAAGACACGTGATATCCTCAGCAACAACACCAACAATAAAGTGTAATCCCATCTTTTGTTTTGGACCTCTGAAAAAGAGCCAGGAGGTTGGAACATTCATTTATTGACTGCTGTGGGAAGCTTGAACTAGGCAGGAGGCGCCCTAAGACTCTGAAAGCTTTGAAATTTGAATAAAACTACTTTGTTCCACTTATGAGTATGACACCTAGGCTATTGAGAGCTTAGAGCCATCAAGTTCACACATATCCAATAAAGACCCCAGAGTTGAGCCCTTAATCTCCTTTTAAAATCCATTATTCAGGGATTAGAGACAAAACAGAGTAGGACACAGTTCCTCTCCTTTGTAAGATAAAACCAAGAAGTTACAGAACAATAGTCTTAATCAAAATTCGCCAACATACTGCCCCCCCTTATAGAAACTAGTTTGTCATGATGATTTTAAAGTTCAATCCCCAAGTTGCTTGATCAACAACTAAGCCTAAATTCGATGTAGGAAGATCCTGAAGCTATTGAAACTATGCAAATGAGACAAGATCACTAGAGCACTTCATTCTAAGAAATGACAAACCAGTCTCTTTGTTCTCATAACTCTTCAACAGAGCAGAGAAACTGGATATGGCGCTACAAGATGAGAAACAGAATGGCGTTAAGCCGTTAACGCTAGTTATATATATATATATATATATATATATATGAGTTAATTTAAAACCCTTCTGGCTCTCAAAAGTATAGCTGACTGTGAGCGTGAGGGAGTGAAAAGGAGGCTGGGCTACTAATTAATTCTATGCTTTATATAAAATAACCAGCGCTACTAGTACTAGACTACAACAACTGAAAAATAAAATGTTGATAAAAAATATTTATGGGGTGAATAATTTAACTTGGAAGTCAAATTTGTAAGTGAAATTAAAAACAGTTTAAAGCCGAGTGTTAACTTAAACTGTGGTTCTTACTAATCCAGAGTATTTTTGTATCACATATCAGGTGTGTTCCCCTTAGACGAAGGAATGTGGCTGTGGAAATTAAACTACCCCAGAGCTTAGAAAATGTACTTTTAATCCTTTGAACATTCTCCCCATGAAGCCTATTGATTTTTCTCTTCATTATTCCCCCATCTCCCCCGGTCCCATCTTCCCACACACATGCACAGGCCTCTTTGGGGGATGACAAAAGGCCCAGGACAATTTTCCCATGCTCTCTGTCTATACCTAATCAATGCTTCAATCAATCGCTTCTCATTCTTCCCCAAACTTTACAAAGGGAAGCCATTCATTTGGATGCCCTGATGACCCATAGTATTTCAAAAGGAGTTGTCCCTACAGAGGGTTTTTTTTTCTTCCTTCTCTCCATCTCTGTCCAGGTATTATTTAGTCCCTCTATCATCGGATGATAGGAAACCGCAGAACTGTTACAAGTTGCCAAGGATGGACAAAGTGCTAACTGAAACGAGACAGCTATCCCCCCCCCAAAAAAAAAAAAAAAAAAAAAAAAATAGGTTTGCATAGAGGGTCTATACAATTATACATGTAAATGAAGATTAACATTTAGGCTTTCCATTTTTATTAAATGAATGTTATAACTTTTCCCCCCTAATATTACAAGTCTATTAATTCTTGATAAATAAAACATGAACAAGAGAGTTATAACAGAGAAAAAAAGAGAATAGTAGAACTTCAACCCCACCCCCTAAACAAAAAATTAAAAAATTATTATAAAAAAAAAAAAAATCTAGATTCTTGAACATCTTTGAAAAATTATAAGTTAATTTTTACAAAAGTCTAAGCAGTACAAATTAATATCACTTCACTGCATTAAGGTGCGGGAGAGTGCAAAATAATGATTGGGAAAATTCAACACAATAGCAACTACATTTTGTGCAAAAGCCCTGAAGAGATAATGTAAACAAAGCTGCACTTTTTTTGAGGTGAACTGCGCCCTGCATAAAATGTATTACAATGTGGAAATGACTACTTCCAGCGCGCGCCGAAAGTTTTATATTTGGCGCGCCCCTGGGCAAAATGTTAATTTCAGCCAATCAACGCGTTACACAAAGCACAGACTAACCAGTCACGCACATCGTAAAGTATGCGCGCCGTCATTATTGAGTGTAATTGGTCAACGATGATACACACAGACAAAGTGTACACACACACACACACACATAAACAATGGACACATGATAAGCGACCGAAACGCGGCGCGCTAAAAACTTTTTCTTCCTTTTCAACAGAGCATAGAAATTGTCCACTCAATAAAGAAAATTAAAACCTAAACAAATAAATAAACATAAACTTACCTGATAAATTGATGATTAATAAAATATCCATGAAATATAATCCAACTTCAAAACACATCTTCATCAAAAATGCATGAGAATGTTTACAGCGGATTTTTCTTTCGACTCCATAGACAGAAAATATCGACTGTATTCATTCTCAGACACTTCCGATACCATTCAAAACACCAAAGTGTAAAAATGCTTTTTTTCATTCACGGGAGCTTTCTTCCTGAAAACACCCTATTTCCGTAACTTTCTAACAACTCTGCCGCTCACTGAAATTTGAAAAGAAGGCCAAGCCTCACGATTCATGTCGTCTCGCGTGTTTTTACCCCAGAACTCAAACTCATATTCGGTTTATATTTCCATTTAAAAATACTTAATGCCTGAAAATTGATCGCTCAAAAATCATCAGCATAAAAAGCACCCAAAAATGGAAATACTTACGAGTAGTTGCTCCAATGTGATACTATTGTCTGTATAGATGATTAGTTTTTCCGACGAGAGGGGGATCGTTTCCAGAAGTTTGGAGGACAGAAACATACAAGTGGCGCCCAAGAGCTGGAATTTGTCTCTAGATATTCTCTCAATGGATAGGAATCTGTCCAGGTAATTGACTGAAAGTGGGAACACATCTTCTTCTCGTTGTTGCTCCTCGCAAACCTGCAGAAAAACAAACAAAAAGAGGAAAAAACATTTTAATGAACTGCAGATCATAAATATCATGATTTCCAATAATACCCAGCGGACATGACAGAGGAGAACAAGAGGAAGGAAGAAGAAGAAAAGACGAAAGTATTGACAATACCTAGGGCAATTTGAGTGTGAAACAAACCCCAACAGAAGGGCAACAAAACGTCTTTAAAAATGATGAGAATATTGCTAAATTGCCTTTGAACAAAAATCTTCAAATTTCATGGTAGGGAGACAAGATGGTCTGATAAGATAGAGGTCTATGTAAATTGTAATGTATCTAAATCTGGCCTTAAACTTTGGCCTACATATTTATAAAACTAATTATTAAAACAAATGCAATTTCCCCTTCGGCTTTAGCTTTGGTCTATTATATTTTTCAAAGTGCGGAGGACGATAATATCTCTAGGCTAGCTCTGCCATGTCCTGTTTATGAATGTTTTTATATGAGCCCACGACTGACTAAAATATCTGTTGTAAAAATTGTAGATGATTAAAATTACGAACAAGGATGCAGTGACAATTTTATTTTAATATTATTCTACAAAAGAGAAGACATACGATCTATTTACAAAACCTAAACCAAACAATGGACTTCCCCGATCTAAGTTTTTGAAGAAACAGTTGAGTCAATATGATTGAATGATGATGGATTTGTATCCGTGAGGAACATGTATCAAGTGAAGAATGGTCGATTTACAAAAATACAAAATATAGAAAATGAGATTCTGACATAAATGATGACGATTCCAAACAAGATCGGACTTAATAATGATTATAATTTCTCAGATTTGATGAATATGAAAAATGCAAATAGATCTCGATCTACCGCCCGATATCCTGCGCAATCCAGGTTCCAACTATTTACCCCGAAAAAGTAAAAAGCGCGCGCCAGAAAAAGACCAATGCAATGTAGAATTCATACATCAGGCTCGGTCAGATCAGCTCTACAGTACATTACGGTAATGTCATACTGCACACACGGGCTAGCGCTCGCCTCGATGTGTCTGTCCGTGCATACACGCCGCACAACGCATGTTCGCTCGCGCAAACTACATGACAAAACCAACACGAACTTTTCTTGAAACACGAGTAAATTAATTCGAAATAAATAAAACCCGGCACATGTTGTCATTTTTTATAGCATGGCTCGAAAGCCTAATGCCTACGCTTTGATTTCATATGAATACATTTTCAAAAGAGGGAGAGGAAAATTGTTAAATTTATATTTTCTAGGGAGGTTGCAAAAACAGCTTGGCAGCTTTGCGTCTCGACAACACATGGCTGAATGGAGAGGAAGCGATTTGCGTTCTCAGAAGTCGACTTGTCATAAATTCGTGTTAAATTCGGAAAATTTAATTGACAGCGCGACATATGACAAATTTAATACCAAATCAAAGAAGAATATATTCTCTAACTTTTTATATGGACAGATTTTCAATTACTTTCTTTGAAAAGCGATAGATTCGATGTCTTTCGGCACCATACAAATCGGTTTGATGTTAAAATTTACAACAAAGAGAGTGCACATGACGATGGCATATTTTTGCATGGCAAATCATGGCAACAAATAAAAATGATAGAAACGTGACATTCAAATGTTAATATTATTTTTAGAATGACATCAAAATAATAGCACAAGAAGCCGAAGGCGAGATCAATGAAACAATTCCGAGTCTCATGACGAGCAAAACCACGGCGCGTCACGCTTTGTGAAATAAAATAAAATGTTTAATTTAATCAGCAAAAAAAGAAAAATCGTGGAAACAAAACAAAATTTATATCAATTTAAATCCAAAGATCTATTCTAGTTAATGATATGCTTCACAAACCTCTTCATTCTAAAATTTAAGAGAAAACTTGACAGACATGTTGCGGTCAAAACGTCAACAGGTTGTTCCTGGAAATTTGCGATTTCTTTCAAATTCAGACAAAAATTGAAAACAGAAGAAAATAGGAACAAATCACACGTCAAAATAAAGCTAAGGATATATTCTAGCGATTGAAATACAAATTATTTGATTTTGAAACCGAGAAAGGTGAAAAATACTTACTTCGAACATCCAATCCACGACTAGCTTTCTCATCGAAGGTCTCAATTCTCGCTGGAAGTGGTTGCCAAAATAGTCCGCCGACAACACATATTGCTCTTCCACGGCTAGTAAATTGTCCAGATTTTTATCTCGCAATAAAACTTGGTCCACGTATGACATTGGCGATTTGGCATGGTCGAAATACTCTTGCTCAAAGCACAACAAATTATCCATGATTGATAGAAGACGTTCCACCGAGAAGTTCCTTCGACTTCGAGCTCGTTTGCAGACAGGCGAAGAAGTTGAACTTTACTTTGGAATGGGTTATTTATTTCTGTTCTTTTTTAACTTCCAAGGTGAAAAAGGGGTGGGAAAATGGGATGGTTTTGGTGACTTGACACAAGGGGAACAGCAGACGACCAGAACCTACAAACCCAGTGGAGATTGGAGATCAGAATATTGGCGAAAACGGGTAAAATCACCACTAATATGAACCCAAACTCCAAAACTTTTCTCGTTCGTTCTGGGATTGTCTGTTTAGGCCTGTACGTATTCGGTGCTGTCCCTTTGCCGAATGCTTTAATATTTCCTTCACAACGCATGCTTGTGATGCATACATTGCTTCAACGTGTAAAACGTGTACATACGACCGGCAACTAGTGGTTGTTGAATATGCATAAGATCAGACCGTGCTACTCTTTGATTGGTCAAAAGCTTGGCCTATATAGTTTAGTAGATCTACCGTACTATATCACTGAGCTACATGTAGTATACCACACACTAAGCTCTCTCCTTCTTTCTTTCTATCTCTCTCTCCCTCTCTCTGTCTTTTCTTTCAGGCTCCGCCTTCTCGTGGGAGGGTGGAGTCGGGGGGGGGGGGGGGGAAGTTTGAGAAGAAGAGGGGGTGGGGTAGTATTTGGGTCAAGCTAGTCTCTTGACGGTCCCTTGTAATATGGTCTGGTCTACTCACGTGTGTAGTGGAATACTGGCTAGGGCCGGTTGGTGGATATCTTTCGATGGAATGTTTAGCTTTGAATGGTCAACTAGTTTAGGAATGGCCGAAGTGCTGGGGCGGCCATGGTCAAATGTAAGTGTCCAGCGCTTATGATTGCCAATAATTTCGGAAACAAGAACTTCCCCAAAATCCCAAACAAATCATTCTAGCACTAGCTATAATTAATATATTACAATATAATTCTAAATCATTACACGATTCATGTTCAGCCCATATAATAATTTATGACGATTGACGGATCATGAAGGATAAAAGGTTGACAACTTTAATATTTATCTCTAACCTTTTTGCATTATCATAGAGGCTTCCTTTTCAATGTATCATTTCTCAATAGTTATATCATTTATACTAGTATTAGCCCAAAAATATTTACTACACACTCAATATGACAATAGGCGTATAGGCCTATGCACGAAAAAAATTAATCATGACATTTTTGAAAATAAATCAGTTCATTGGAAAGATCATATTTTTCTGAACATGATGAATGGTTGGATTATCACTTTTGGTTATGTATGAGCGATTTTATGATTTTTGAAATATTTTCCAGCAAACTAGCTAGCTGCATACAACTACACGCACTACTCGTATGTAACCATACTGTGTGCACAGCGCTATAGAGAAGTCTCCCACTCCAATGCATGCATAGCGCACTGCACTACTGTACACATCGACCGCAGCCGAGCCTAGCCCCGTACACAACATACACACGTGTACAAAGTGAATGGCCGTACATTAACTCTATAGGCATTGCTCTCCCGTAGACAGTGTACATAAGCGAGACATAACTTCCTTGATCGTGTTAACATGTAGAGTATAGCGTACAATGAAAAAACTCGGCCCATGGCGAGATTTGTAGTCTACAAAAGCAAGACCCCTTAGTTTCGTTTCCAGCGCTGCCAAAGTTAATATACCATGGAAGTTCGAGAGCTCGTTTATAATTGAATAATTGGTAATTGTACTTGTCGTATATAGTAATGATATATATAAAGGTGATAAAGTTCCCCGGTATATGATTAAAACTCGCTGGCGAATAAAAATATTGGGATTTTGGGGGGTACAGTTCTCTTTCATTTCAAAATACACGGATACAGTTTTCATTTTCACAACACGCGGATGCAGTCTTTTGTTTTAAATTTATTTTATGTACAATGATCGAATATGAAATAATTATATATGAGCAATATTAATCGATAGGATATACCCCATTTTTCTACATGTTTCATTTTCCTTACACAAAATTAATAATCATGGATTTATGCTTTTTACCTTTTCTCTAACAAAAATTTTGATCAGAGAATAATATTTTTTCACTTTTTAATTATCTATCTCAATCGAAATATGAATGACAATTTCTGACTTTTGTTCATTCGTGTTTTGGGTTTTTTTTTTTTTGGGGGGGGGTGTCTTACGAATATTGGGAGGACCGTGCGTATTAACTTTAAAGGCACACTGTCCTACTTGTAGCTACTTGCTCCCTCTATATAGAAAACTTCCCAAATCGGTGCCTGTTGGTCCCCCATGATCCTCGTTTTCTTATGTTAAATGAGAGCTGAGTTAATGAGATAGCCACCTGTCACAGTGACCTCGATGGCTCGCTGTGTGGTCTAATCCCTTGTAGCTGCAGTAGTAACGCCTACCTTTAATTTAAAAGACATTAATTATAATTATAATTATAAAAGTGTATGACTATGAGTAAAATACACTGAAGAACTATATCATACTTTAAATATTATAATTATATATATTATCTTATACGTTTCTATTCTTTTAATTATTGCATGTTGTATTGTACACACACTAATTAGTGTAAAATTAGGTAGGAAAATTAAACCTCCCTCTATTCTAATAGTTTTCCCGCGACGATTTTGTAGGCGGGCCTTCTGAAGAATTGTCATTCATATAATCATAGCCAGGAACCTGGGAAAAACTGAATGGCGTTGAAATGCATATCGCTGCGATTTCGCTATGCAGTTTTAATTTATCAAAACATGACTGTATTCGTAGAAGATATGGTTAAAGGTTTCAAAATGAGATTAAATAGTTAGCATTTTGACTATCTTCAGATTAATTAACATGATATAAAGAAACTACTATTAAATAAACGTTATAAAAGAGGAAAGTTTATCAATTGATTTGGCCTAGGCAACAGTGGTGATCACGGCGCGCCAAGCCCGCGAACGTTAAACCAATGATCGGCGCTCCCCGGATTTCATGCATAAAACATGAGTTTGTGGACGGCGGCTGTGTCGTCACTCGTGCAATGCATGCAAACGCTACTCTATACAATCGTCTCTCCCTCGACTTTGGTTGGTGCTAGGCAGAAGTTACTATTTATAAAAGCTCGAGGGGCGCACGCACCATCGCCACGTACATACACACGCAACCAGGCCTATAGATCACGTCATTTCGTCCTTCATTAGCTAAAAAATAATCATAAAAAATCAAGAAAAAAATTTGCTTGTGAATTGAAAAATTTTGACGAAAACTGTGCGATCGCAAATTTTGTCTGCTGTGGACAGGTTGAATTTTGGTGTATTAATTTGACTTGTGACGTGGAAAAAGGTCGGGATATGTCGTAGAAACTTTGATCGAATTTGTAAGGATTGCATATAATCTTTGCGGAGGGAAATGTACATAATTTGTCTCAATACTCAACAGAATGAGGAAGAAAAATATAGCACATCCGGTTTTAATTCATTTCTTGAGACTTTGTCGAGAGAAAAACAATATGTGAAAGATAATACAATGGTCATTAATTGATCTATAAGCCCATTTTGAATTGTTTTGTCAGATATTGATATTACATATTTCCGTCGAGAATAGCACAGCAATATGTATATTTCGCTAATCAAACTAATGTGTTTTTAGATATGTGTTACAATAACCTCTATACATATGTACAGAGGTTCATATGGCAACAATTAATCTGGGTGTGTGAAGGTTCAGGGTTCGATACACTAGTTGACACATATGGCCTGCATTTATAGTCCCCCCGCCCCCTTCCAGCAGAGGCACTTCAATTTTCGGCTAGAAAATCATATATATATATAATATGTGTTTTTTTTTGTAGGGAGTAAAGATTGTAATATATTGCTCTATACTACAAATAGCCTATATATTCCTACTGCACATGTATCATATTAATGATGAATACAATTAAGTTACATTAAGTTGAGATACAGCCTGGTAATGAGAGGATACTGAGAGAAAGTGAAAGAGATAGAGAAGGGGAAGGGGGAACTTCCAGTCTGAAAGCATATAGAAAACGGGGGGGGGGGGGGCGTAGACCTACAACTCAAAGATTGGACAATCCTGATTATTCCGTTTCCCAAACCATGTACCTACCATGCCCAAACCCAGTCTGGTTAAAGGGCGTGTTTGTAGAACTAGAAGCGCAGCGGAGGCGCCTAACCCTTTCACCAGGGTAATTTGTGCTTCATTAAAAGTACATTTGAAACGGTTCGGGAACAGTCTGGAAAAGGGGATATCAACTGCTTGACCATAATCAAATGTCCACTCTAATTGCACGTTTATGACACAGGAAATGTTTTGTCAAC
The DNA here is from genome assembly GCA_035222895.1 of Strongylocentrotus droebachiensis. NCBI lineage: Eukaryota > Metazoa > Echinodermata > Echinoidea > Camarodonta > Strongylocentrotidae > Strongylocentrotus > Strongylocentrotus droebachiensis. The sequence goes on from JAVYIG010002770.1 coordinate 189,172, forward strand.
CGATCGTTTTCAATGGACACACGTTCCTGTACTTTCGATTTCGAGAAAAGTTCTTCATACCTCGAATCTACACCCCCCCCCCCCCCCTCCAACACCAATACCACTACGATGTGTGAAAAAAATCCCTTTACTTCTGTGGCCCGGGGTCGTATAATAGTACACTGTAGTTGAATGGAAAGCGAAAGAGCGACGATGCAAGAAATATGTAACAAGAAAAGAGTCATTTATCCATGTAAACCTGTTTTGTTGGCAATGTATAGAAACAATTTATGTCATGACGTCACATGGTAACATTTATTTAACAGGGTGGGTTCTATATAAAAGAAACGATCGTCAACTTGCAAGTGCCATTTGATTCTAAGCCCAGAAAAGCCCAGAAAGGTACACTTAACAACAGGGAATTCACATTTCTTTCAAAAAGTGACATAGAATTGCAAAACTTCTTAATTCACAGCCCATATCGTATGCCGTTAAACTGTGGGATCTGCAATCTTTGCTCTCTTTAGAGAATACGGCTATGGTTCCACACCCAAAACCACAACATACAAAATGGCGCGCCGCTGTATTGAGCGTCCTTAGTAACGAGCCGAGAATAGTCTCACCAAATGCTGCAATGTTGTAAATAAGTGACTTCAATATAACAATTTGTGAGCACATCGTTAATTTCTGATTGCTGTTAGTGATATTCTATGTTTCTTCAATTACTGTGATATTTTAAGGGGTTTGTATCAGTGAAATTAAATGCAAGGGCGGTTCGATTTCATCTCTATTATGTTCGCGGCTATGAACGCAAGACTACGCTGCAGACGAAAAGTGCACAAGAGAACGTGTTGGAATTTAAGTTTTATACACCGTCCGAATGTGTGTGTTCAACTAGCTGGGGGAAAAGGGGGTTACTCTTGTAGTCGTCAAAACCGAACCGTTTGACAATATAAATGAAATTTGAGGCATCTTCTCCGAACGTCGGGATTTGGGGATGATATTTCGATGTTGACTTTCCAATGATTACAATTTGACTCTATCAAGAGTTGGACAATGCCCGTTAATCCAATTGTGTGATTTAAAGATATATCGCAGAAGTATATTGTATTGATGATTATCATGAGTTATACACTACTAATATAATTATACAAATATTGTGAGTGGGTCTCATCCTATCAGTTTATTGCCGTTTGGTCTACAACACGTTCGTTTACTACCCATTTGGTCTATTCCCATGTGGTCCACTCTGTCCGTCTACTATCCACATCCATGGTCTAATAATCATTTCGTCCACGTATCATTTGGTCTAATGACCATTTAGGGTAATAGCCATTTGGTCTAATCTCCATTCGGTTAAATCTCCAATAAGTCTACTACCTATTTGGTCTATTCCACATTTAATCCAACTCGTATCAGTCGGTCTAATTCCCAGTTTGTCTAATGCCTGTTTTGCTATTATCCATATGGTCCAATAATCATATAGTCATGAATAACTATGATTGTCCATAGGTCAACTTAGACATTAAAAGGTCCATTCGATTGAATAGCCAAAGCTCAGTATCCGCATACGATAATCCTGTGTATATGACATTCTGGGGCATAATCTCGATCAATAGGCCCTACACATCTATAGTTGCAACAACAAAAAAAAAAAAAAAAAAAAAAATGTTTTGTTTTGTGAGGTTTTTCGCCAAACATCCTGGTCATGAATCTTCCGCCTGTTGTGTTGAGTCTGAGAGTCTGAAGAGCATTGTCTCTATATAATTATGCACGAATTTGAGTTAACGCACTATTGGCTCCCAATATACGGACTATAAAGATGTTTTGTTGTTGTTGTTGTTGTTGTTGTTGTTGTGGGATGGGTATTGACTGCACTTGCGATAAATTATTGCGTAAGATTAGGAGTATAATAATGGTTAACAAAATCTGCGTGATTAATAAGTTGAAAATGCAGCCTGTGGATACATAACAAAGAAAAACAGTTTCAAATAAAACTTGTTTCTCACATTCTATATTGATTCTGCTGTTATGAGTTTGTTGTATTTTAATCCAAAAAGAAAGTTCCTCCGAGATTTATGAGTTGACCCGACAAAGGAAGGTCAAGGAGCAAACCGGAAGTTGGGTACGACCTACATCCGGTAGTCCATTCACCTGTTTCACCGATGTCTCGCCGCACTAATCGAGGTAACAGCCCCTCTGACGTCACAGGCTACGTAAGTTATTAACCCCCTCCCCCATCACCCCTTCCCCGGTGACCCCACATTTCCTCCAGGCTTTGTTTCGTTAGAGTGAGGGGTGGTGGTATAATTTGGATTTTTACGTTAGCTTTATAGGGTATGGATGGCGATATGTTTGATATTGTCTTTATAATTTAGGGTAAGGCTATTAGGGATAACGTAAGGACATACATAATTATTTATGACAGAAATGCCTTCAAGTCCAATAAACATAAATACAAAAGAAGGCCGTCATGTTAGGATTAGGATTGGGGGTAGGTAGGCCGATATCATTAAATTTTGGTCCTGAGTTAAAGCACGGAGATGTCAAATAGTAAAATCACCTCTGGTTGATGTTAAGAATTCGGTTGGTGTAGAAAACTGACACCCCCCCCCCCCCCCCCTCATCCCCTGCCCTGCAATGAAAACCTCGTCAGAGTATTATGCAATGCGCAAACTTTTCGTGGATTTCTGTACATAGCAAGTTGGAGAGGAGCTCGCATGATACGTCACACTCCGATACCCCCCCCCCCCCTCCCCTATCGTGGCCCCTCCCTTCAATAGGTTAGACCATGCTACGCCCCTCATTCTATATCCAGATTTGCCCCTTCCATTATCAAATCATACCATTTTGGTCCATGGCGTATCTTGACCGACATTTTTTTCTTTCTTTCTTTCAAACGGAAAAGTGTTATTAGTACGTCCAGGGTCGTGTCATGGATTCCAGGAATTGTACATTTATACATATCCCGTCTTTTGGTGGCGATTTTATTGTCTCATTACCTTTATCAAAGTGCTCATACAGCCGTTCCATCCGGTATTGGCACTGTGCATCCAGCTATTATTGAAGTATTGAAATTGATCTACAATTATAAATAATTATTGGTTTGTTAGATTTACCCGACTGTTAAGAAACCATGAGTATGCTTGTAAGGTTAGTAAGCAACCCGGGGACCGACGGCTTTAAGTCCTGTCGGAGGGACTTGGCAATGATGAGTATTAAATGCCTAACCAAATGGCACTAGCCCATCGAATTGATTTCGAACCCGGGACCTCCCGGTTACAAGACCACTCCTCTACCACTGAGCCATATATTGATGAATGAAAGAAAAGTTCGTATTATACACAATAATCTTTAATAAAAAGTGATAGGGGCATACAATGATATAGTAATAATTACCCCTAAAGTTGGAATAATATTTTTTTTTATCCCTTTTCATGAATTTATTGTGGCAGTATAATGATTTAGCTCCCCATGATAGATACAATTTACATCTTCTCAGGACTTTATCGATTGTTATTAGTCAGGAAAGTTCTGAAGAGATATGAACTTTTCTTATCAAGTATACATCCTATTTTCCACACTATAATTTCATGAAAATAGGCAAGAAACAAAATCATTCCAAATGAATGGGCACCAGAGTAATGTGCTTTGCAGAGCCTTTATTATCAAAGTGCAGAACAAAAAATGTATGCTTTCGGAGTATGCTTGCGATCTTTAGTTTAGCATTTGTTTTCTCGGAATTTTACTTTTCATCTTAATTGACAACTTTTACACTCATCTGCATTCAAGACATATCACGCAATCCCATATCTATAGAATTAAGTGTGTATATCGGTGTTTTTCCTGTTTGTACATATATATTTGCCGATGCCACAATCGGAAATGCGCATTAAAATATTATACACTAAAAGGTTGTTCACATTGCGTGGGTTCTCTAATTTAATGTTACCCATACAAACCATTTATGAGAGGAAATAGCGTATCGTTTACAATGCTTTCTCACGTTCCGACACAATTTGTGCCTCGGTGGATAGGTCATGAGTTCATATATTAGGGTCCTTCAATATTATGCCGTGAAGGATTATAATAAACAAAAACATAAACAACTAAGCACAACAACACAAAAGTAGCTCTAAACACAGAAAGGCCTACCGGTTCCTTTCATCGCAGTCATGGCTGTATAGGCCTCTAGATGGTTGTTCAAAGGTCATTGCATGTACATGTTTACGACTATATCAAATACATTTATTTGCTTTCTCTATAACTTATAGGCAGGGGGGGGGGGGGGGGCGGAATCCAACATCCTGAGCGATTAAAATATGAATATTTGACTTTTTTCTTCTATTGACAAAATTCCCCTGGCTACCAACATGGGAGGTCAACAGTGCCTTATCCATTTTTTTTTTTTTTTTTTTTTATTATTATTATTTTTTTTTAATTATTTATTTATATATATATATATATATATATATATATATATATATATATATATATTTTTTTTTTTTTTTTTTTTTTGGGGGGGGGGCATCGATCTTCTCGAACGAATAAAACATGACTAATAGGTTATAACAAAAATTAACATGGTTACCGATATGTGATAGTATGTTCAGATGGAAGTATAACGGTGGCGTTTCCAAAAATTATATATACAAGGGGGCAAAACAAGATTATGACATTTTTAAAGGTTTCTTGGCATGCAGGCGGGGGCGTACACCGGGTCCGCACATTGCTGGAAACGCTACCGTCTAATACTAATGGGGGAGGGCGGCGGGGGTAGTGGCCCTTAACAAAACAGTAATGGTCCCATATTGTATTCTATATTATACACACAATAATATAGCCGAATAAACGAACGTACCCCAATAAAATCATTATATTGCTTACACATTAGTAAAAACTAAAAAATTACATTAACAAATTATATATATATATATATTACAGACAATTTAGCCGAAGAAACGAACATTTAAACAAATTGATAAGGAATATAATATACATAATTATGTCGCACTGTGGCCGAAAAGGATTGTTTTCACTGGGACTAAGGAGATTTTTCCTCTCTAAAGATCAATGCTAATGAGTAGATTAAGTTTACTTTCATAATTCCTTATAATTTTTTCGCGGTCCTAGAAGCTGCAGGAACTTGACGCAATTGACAACTACCGCGTACAGTGGCGGGAAACCAGCCAAAAAGCGCGGGAAAACCTGCCATTCACAATTATCATTAGCTGTCGTCCGATCATGGTACAAGCATGATAGAAAAGACAATAGGAAGAGATTTGAAAACATATCGCGGAAAGGGAGTATACAACTTAAAGAGAGGAAAATTATTTATCATCTGATGATAACTTCATCAACTCCTCGAGATCTTTGAAATCAAGATTTGCTGTTTAAAACAGAATGTCCTGAAAGTCGCAATTAAAAGAATAAAATCAGTTGATAACAAGCACATTTTGTTTTGGCCTGCACTGCAGGTTTAAAATGGCGTCGACAAAAAAACAATGCGAAAATTACTAGTTTTAAGTGTCATCTCTTCATTATAACTATTATTGTTTTAGATGTGCTGACGTATTTCCTTTTGCGGTCATGTAATAATGATATAATATAATAATTTAGTTTACCCAGGGTAGCCTCATCAGCATCAATCTAATTGTTCTTCCTGTGGATTCTGGAATCACAATTACCCTAGCAATTGCCAGGTACCCATATGGGTGGAGAATGGCATGTCGAAGGATATTAATGTCGGTCTGGGGTTCGAACCCACAACCCTTAGTTGTATTGAACCACAGTTCCACGACATCTCACAAGCTTCCAGTCAAGATGATTCTCAACTGTTTTTCGATTTGGTATTAATCATGTTCATAAATTATATGGTTTTTTTTCAATTCAATTTTATTTTTTCTCATTTCCAGCAAAAGAATACAGTATTCATAGAAATATCATTACAGTAAACAATCAAAGTAGTAACCATGCAATACAAAATATGAATTTAACAGAATTACATATTTGAATATCAAGAAATATTGCTGCTTAAAATAATTTATTAATGTTAAGCTGGAAACGGAGAGGTCCACTGTGAAGCGATGCTTGTAAATCGTGGACCCCTCGGGTGGTAGTATTCAATAATAGTAAGTTACATGAGTAAAATAAGGATAATTGCCAACAGAGAGGACACAAAAGGAGAAACAAAACAATACGCATAACACGAACAATGTACAAAGAAAACAAGGAGAGTGTGAGAGGAGAAGGGATACAGTAAAGAGAAAAGGTTTGCATGTGGACTACAGAAATAGATGAAAGGTGATAACAAACAGAATGAAGGTTGCGCGCAAGATCAAATTTTCAAAAAAAGAAGAACAGTTCAATGAGAGGAAGTACTTGGTAAACGAGTGGTGACGAGTTCTCTGGAGAACATAATACAATCTCAACAATATGATCATAATTAAAATAATGACAATAGTAATAATCATGAAAATTCCTGCATATAATATACACAGGCAATATAACAAGGAGCTAGGTTTTGTACGGGGCCAGTAAAGATTTCTTTAGATTTCTTTTAAAGACTGAGAGAGAAGGGGAGTTTTTCAAATCAACACGCAAAGTATTCCAAAATTTAGGGCCTTCAAAGATGAATGTTTTTTGTGCGAAAAATGTTCTCAAAAAAGGTAAATGAAATTCTTCTGACTGTCTTGTGGGATAATTATGAAATGTACGATTTTGTTTAAACATATCGTGAAACGCAAATGGAAGAGTACCAGAATTGAATTTATACATAAATTCACCTAGATGTAATAAGTATAGATCGTTAATTTTTAGGATATTATGTTCAAGGAACAGCGGATCCGTATGGGCAAGAAAAGGAGCATTACATATGATACGAATGACTTTCTTTTGTAGTAATAAAACTTTTCCCACCAATGTTTGGTACATGTTAACGACCATTCCACCAAAAAGTCAAGAGAAAAAAGGAATCTGGGGCCTGTTTCACAAAACTTGTTATCAATATAAAATCTAAAGTTCTATGACAAATTTTCTCTCAGCCAATCAAATGCCACGATTTCAGTAGCTTATAACAGTAATTGTAACTTCTTATCAGTAACAATTTTATGAAACAGGACCCAGTTTGGAAAATATGAGACAAAGGGAAAACGAGAGGGAAAGACAAAGCTACAAAACTGGTTAAAGATAACTTTCAGTTTTGTCATGCGATTAGGCCTACATTGTAAAAGAAACTGTCCAGGGCTCCATTTCACAAAACTTGTCATCAGTGACAAATGACAGTTTTTGTTATAAGCTAGTGAAATCCTTGCTTCTGATTGGTTATCAGCAGATTTGTCACTAGGCTTTGTGAAGCGGGTCCCTGAAGCAATTCGCAAAGGATGATAGATACTGACAGTAGCAATGTAAGTCCATATTGTGAGGTTTTAGAATGATGAAAATATTAAAATGAAGAAAAAATTATTCAATCTTCTGAAAATGACATGAAGGTCACATTTATATATTTCTATATGGGACTACAACGTGTAACCTGAAAGTTTGGTCCAAACTGTCAAGCTTTTTCTCGCCGTATATTTCGAAAATATATTGAAGGTAATTGAAGAACAATTCTTTTCCGGGACATTTCTTCTACGTTATTCTTCAACAATGGCATACAAAGAATGAACAAAGAATGAGAAAACTCATTACTTCCAGAACACATGTAGTATGATATGACAATCAGATGACACGCGACGAGGAAGTACAGACAGGTTGCTCACCCGGATGAAATTCCTGGAAAGCTCTGACCTCGATTTGACCCCATTGACCTTGCCAAGACAAGAAGAGAAAAAGACTGTCCCGGGCTGTTTGACAAATTTGCATGCATGAAATCGATTGAAGCTCAAGTTCTGCACAGCTCAGTGAATGCGTATAGTGCTATGAAGCCAAGAAAAATTGATAATTGATTCCTAGTTGATAAGACGCGGTGTCACCGGCATATGGAAATTTGACATAATAACTTGGGGTCTTGAGCGCAGGCTGTTCCCTGCATGCAAGGTCGATGGGTATTGAGTTCATGAAGGTAGGCGCCAGACAGTGATGCTATCGACCGAGTATTACCTTCTTGACTCCGTAAATAAATGTTTTCCCTGATCTCAGCCCCGATTAAGGGGGGGGGGGGGGAATCATGATGGACTGGTAAAGCGTGGTCGGTAGCATGGTCGGTAGAGCCACTGGTAGATGGAAAGGGGTAGGGGAAGGGGGTAGGGGAGGGGATGGGGGCACACTCAGCGTGTGTCCCCTTTGTAAAATAGCATACCTGAAATATGTGCCCACTTTTTAAATACATTTCCGATCCAAAGGCATCTGAAAGTTGTGGTGAAAGTCTCTCATTCTTGTCTGATAATAAATCAGATTTTGCCTCCCCCTTCTACAATCCTGGATCTGCCCCTATACTAGGTAGTTATACAAAATATCATGTTTTGTATGGTTTTGAATGAAATGAACTGAACTGAACTGAACCTTGGTGTAATGTAACTCACCGGTCATTATATTTGGGATGTCGTAACACATGGCAAGAATGGCATGTTACCGGACATAATTTAATGTGATGTTTTATGGTTTACTTTCACATTACCCATGAGAGATCAATCGCTTTACAATGGAGAATGTGTTGAATTGAATCAACAGGTATGAATGGGGTAGGATGGAGCTCATTAATCAGGGTTACGCAATGGTCCATACTCATACCAAAGCTCTTAAAGATATAGACCAGTTCTGGTCATGCGATTGCATTGTGAAAGAAACATTGTGAAATCGATCAGAACAGGTTGATCATCTAGCATATAAGTATTGGTGTGTACTGCAAGGTTCTGAAATTTGGCCCAGTCTTCGTAAGCACTGTACACAGAAAGATGTATATGGGACTACGCACACGTGCGCGACACGTGCGTTTATCCCTAATTTACCAAATATATCAATTGGTAGGCGGTTTCCCAGCAATTTTGTTTATCATCATGTATTAGTTATAACATATTCTTTCACATGATTGGTAATAGGAGCTTCCATTTAATTTTTTGAAATTGGGGCGTTTCCAATACTGGTCTTTTTACCTTTAACCTATCTCTCGACATTTTCTTTCACTGGTAGTGTCATGGAATCAAGGAGTTGCATATTGGTATGGTTATTTGTGCGTCTAGTGCACTTTTCACCTCCGTTTTCTTCTGCGATGTTCTCTTTGTATTCTTGACCAAACCCTGATTAGATTAGAGCATATAATTACGACACCTACGCCACCTATCTCACCCACCCCCTTCTATCACTACCCATTCATCTTGACATCATTGCACCCCAAATCCACACCCCTTCCCGATCATGCGATTACGTCACAGTGCGTCAACGTTACACCTGTCACCACCACCACTATACCACTGAAATCCCTACCACCATACCCCCATGGGCATCATCATCATCACCATGACAACCGAAACCCGTCATGAATCTCCGGCGATGAAGTCCACTACCACTAGTACCAGTGGTCATGTCATCCTATTGGTCCTGGACCCCTCCCCGATGGTTCTACCCCCCTTATATTGGCATTGGTCCCTCGCCCCTCCCTGTTGGTCCTACATCCATACACCCACTTCCCGATGGTCTCGCACCCATTTCCATTGGTTCTATACCCTTCCTCGCTGGTCCGATCCTACACCCCACCCCTTGGTCCTACACCCCTTCCCATCGGTCCTTTACCCCTCTCCACTGGTCCAACACCCCTCCCCGCTGGTCTTACACCCCTTCCAACCCCTAGATCCTTACCCCTATCAACATACCACGATTTAGGGTTGGTCTTATCAGTTAGGAACCAGACAGAAGAAGGGAGAGAGTTCCACGCCTGGCAAATCGGTTTGGCAGGTTGCAATGATCCCACTGGGAGGAGGGGCCAGCATGCAGGGCTCATCAAACACTTCCTCTCTGCGAGTGTGTGGCGGCATTAAAGGTGGAGTTGTTATCTGGTCCTGAAAATTCCATGGGTGCCGTCGGGATAATGATGCTCTCTGGATGTAGCTCTCTGTTTCTCTGTGTCATGATGCACCACCACTACTAAAACCACAACCATCACCACCACCATCTTCATCACCGCCACTATCTTCACCACAACCACCACCACCACCATCACCACCATCATCACCACCAGTCCACCACCACCAACACCACTTCACATCTTATCTGCGGCATTAGAATTGAAGATGAGCAATACAACCACCATCTCCACTACCACCAATCCACCACCACTACCACCAATCCAACACCACTACCACCAGTTCACCACCACACCATTACCAACATTTACACTGACACCCCTTCCCCAGCGTGAGCGTGATGAAGTTCAGGCATTTATATTGTGTGAATTTTATATTCTAATGATCTATTCTGTTTTTTCCCCCTATGTTCCATCCCACCGTCACGTCAGCAGAAAAGTGGACACGAAAAGTAATATCAATTCCTAATCATTGCAAGCATCTGTACAAAATTGTGTCCAGTGGTTTCAATCTACTTAATTTCAAGAATTATTAACATCAATTTTTTTAAATACAAAGTTTGGCGACGAAATTTCACCACTTTCCATATCTTGATCTAGTAACGTTTCATCCTTTAATCTAGCCCAAATTACATGAGACCTTGTGCGGAGCGTGGACCTACATGTCTAGGGGGCTAATAGCCTCGAGTGACATGAAACGGTTTCTTAGTTCGATGACTCCATACTTTCCCTCTATTGGAATGTAATACTTCAACGTTGCTGTACCGCTGTTCCGGCGCCGCGACGTCGATGCGACGTTGCAGTTGACTTTGAACATTTGCCTATTTGCTACCAGAGGTGACGTTTTTTGATAGTGCAGTTTGCCGTTTACGGTTGACCACATAATACACTATCCCATGTTCATGTTGCCAAAGGTTCGGGAGCAGCGAAAAGGCACAGACTGGGATTCGTGCCAGCTTTGTTCTCAAGAAGTGGCGTATCAAGAGAAAAGGGTCGAACAATGGATGGTGGAAATCCCCAGTCAAATGGAGAGAGAGATAGAGATAGAGAGAGAGAGAGAGAGATATGGAGAGAGAAAAAGAGAGATGGTGGGAATCCCCAGTTGAATCATGGAGAGAGAGAGAGAGAGAGAGAGAGAGAGAGAGAGAAGGGGGTGTAGGGAGAGGGGTTGACATGATGTGGGAGATGGTGGAGATAAAGCGAGACCATTAATGATTAATAAGATAGATGGAGAATCTGAGAAAGATACGGTGACTGAGGGAGATGATGTAACAGAGATAGAGAGAGGAAGGGAGGGGGTGAGAGGGGATGAAGATAAAGGGGGAAATAAAGGTTAAGAGGGGGACGGAGAGAGAGAACGAGATAGAAGGGGCAGACAGTCAGAAAGAGTTGAAGAGAGAGATAGAGAGTGTAAGGGAGATAGAGATAGATAGAGAGAGAAAGAGAGGCAGATAGAGAGAGAGAGAGAGTGGGGAGGGGTGGGGGCGGGGGGCAGAGGGTGGATCTCGAAAGATGTCTGTATATTATAATCGTAATAAAGATACCAGATAAGATGTCCAATCAAACCAATCAATGTTGTCTAAACTTTCCCAAGGATTCAACCATTGGCCCAGATGGTGATTGAAGTTCGGCATGTCAAGTGAAGTACATGTGCGTACAGCATGTTACAAAAGTTTGTACTGTCATTCGTACAAAATAGCCTCGATAATTACTACTCAACGCAGGTGGAAGCGATCTGGTTGCCGATCTTCAGGCGAAGTGAGTTTTGTCCCCACTTTTTTGTCCTTGAATTTGATTCGAAACCCTCCAATATCAAGCTAATATATAACCCCACACGATCGTAAAGTCTTTCGGGAAATCGACTTTTCATGTGCTAATTACGTAACATGTAAATTTTACTTTCCGCTAATCACTTTAATATAAATTGAAGGTGGCCCACAAGGCCATGGAAATTGATTTGGGTCAACGTTTGTGAAAGTCTTTGCGATCTAGTACCGATCTGCTTACCCAAACTCTGCCCTAATATTATTGGAGATTGAAGAAAGGAGAGGATAGATACGAAGCAGAAAAAAAGCTAGGGCTATATGAAAAACGGCGGGAAAAGTCATCAGGAGAGGTCCTAAACTCCAAAAGAAAACTCAAGACCTCGCCATAGATCATTAACACTAACCTGTGTACTTTACAGACTATAACATTGCAGACAGGATGAACGAAAACAAACACCTCACATTTATTTGTCAACAACGCAGATAATTATCTGTCAACAGGGTATATAAAGAGAGTGAGACGTCGTTTACTTTCAATTCGACCATAAAGTTGGTCTATGCTCCGACACTGCTTGGAATTTTCTCTCTTCTCTTTTGATATCAATTGAAGCATTTTGATTGGTTCGAACTTAAAAGCCCAAATCCTAGTCTGCAGATACAAACCCTTGACCTTCAATGTACGTAACGGTGTCAGTGCTTTGAGACTATGCTCTCAGCATGCTACGTAGGCTCTGTACTTTAGCTGCTCCTCGGCGCTCCGGACACAGTCAGCGACTGACAGAACCAAGCCTCTACTCAAGGCTTCATGAAATGTGGTAAAGTGTCACATTAGAGTCTGCGCTTGCAGACTAAGCTAATCCTCCATTACATCGTTAAGTGTAAGTATACGGCCACCATGGGCCACCATGGGCCACCGTGCAATTGTATTATGCTTGATTTACAAGTCGAAGAGTTACTGAGGAGTCTAATCAAGAAGTTAATAGTAACTTCTTAGTCTAATGCCTTCTAAAGTTCTAAAGACGTGTGAACCCATTATAATATTAATTGTATTATCAAGACTTGGGTCTCTGGGAATGGGAAGACGGAATGTAAGGGGTTCATATGATAGGTCACCGTCTAAAGTTTTGTCCTAAAACTTTCCTGATTAGATAAAATATAGGACAAGTTTTAATGACGTAATGATGATGACAGTGAAGAAGAATTAAACGAATTAAAATGTGAAAACACGTGATGTTGTTTTCTGCACTTTTGTTTTGTAACTTGGTTTTGTCTATGCTTTCTTAAAGCCTAACCTATTTCCTGGGCTAGTTCCCCCCCACCCCCCCCCCCCCTCCACCATACCCTGCTAGTTTAGCCGGCCAACTGCAGGACTAACCCCGCCAAGCCCCCTGATAACAAGGGTTCGAATCCCAGACTGGGACTTGGTCTCATCTGTCGGACTTGTTAAATGAAATGGTTTAGGACGTGACGTAAATATTTATCCTAGACTAAGCATGTCAAGACAGTGAATAAAAGAAAGCAAACGAACACAAGAAAAAACATGAAAAACATAAATAACAATGACAAGAAATAATTCATTAATCACACATGTATAGCAACTACATTTATTATAAGGCATTTCGGGCCAGGAAAGGTATAACGTGTATTTCACACCAGTGTCTGTATCCACACACCACTCTCCACCTCTCTCTCTCTCTCTCTCTCTCTCCTTCTATCTTGATCAAAAGCACAGACCTGTTTCACAGGCTGGCTCTCTTACAGGAAAGAAAAGATTAATTGTTGTGACGTGACAATGTCGGAGACTGGGAGGTATTTGGGAATGATCCTCGTCCAAAGAAGGGCACAATGGGAGGATTCCGAGGGGTAAATAGCCCCCATTATTCTCGAGTGGTAGTTTGAACTTTGATTGCATCGAAAAGGGTTCACGGGTTTTGTGTTCTCTAGCCTTTGCGAAACGGCAATAAAAACACCGACGAGAAACGGAGTTTACTGGTGTCTGCAACTTGCTTTTCTTCCAGAACCCCATCACTGTCAGTGGGGCTGAGTTGTGTACAAGCCGCTCCGGTGGCGTATCCAAAAAACAAAATCCGTGGCCCCCATGAAAATAAAACATCCGTGCTTAAACAAGAGAAGGTTGAGTTTTTGGAAGAGGTGAACAATTATTTGTGAGCTTTATCATTGTTATTATGCAAGTGTGGAAGAACATCAGATTAAAAATGTTCCCTGAAAAGCATGGCTCTTCAAATGCCTTAATATTCTAGATATGGCATGTAAGAGCATACAAATCGGGACGGATTTTTACGCCACATGTTCGTGTAGTCCCATATACATCTTTCTGTGTACAGTGGTTGTAACTTTACCAAGACTGGGCCAAATTTCTTATCATTTTGATGATTCCAGAACCTTGCAATACACACCTATACTGAACTGGTCTATACCTTTAATCATGTTTATTTAGAAGTATTTAAAAGGGCAACCCAGATGGATACACATCACATTTGGAATACAAGTGCTCATAGGAAACACATTTTTCAAAAACAAAAATAAAATGGAGGATGCAAATTATTATGTGAATATATATTTTTCGTTTTTTTATTTGTTATTTTGTTATGCTTACCATAAATCATTTATAATGTTTACCTTGATGTACAGGCAATTTAGTTTTATAAACTGTTCAACAAGCTATAGCATCACAAAAAAATGCGATGATCAACTCATATTTTAACATAAAATTCCTGGAAATGAAAATACACCATCAAATAACAATATTTACAAACAGTCAGTACTGTTTACAGGTCACATTTGATCACATGAAATCATTTTTTTTTAATAAAAAATAATAAAATGATTTAAAAATAAGTTTGGCTGACGTGGCATAGTGATGATTTTTTTATAACCATTCCATGCACGAGCATGCGATGGGAAAGAATCTGCAATCAAACTCTTTGAGCCATGACTGTGTCACTATTTAACATTCCCACTTTTGTCGCAAAATCTAACCATTCCGTTATTACTGCAAATTCTGGGATTAATTTTTGAACAGAATTGTTAGCTTTTACTCAGCAGGTAGTCGACTGTTACGCACTCCAACAAAAGTTGCTATTGTTGAAAGGTATTCGTCGGAAATAAATGCAATAGAAAATAATGACAAGTGTTCTTAATGGGAACAAATCTCATTTTTCATATTTATTTTGAATTTATCATGTTTTATTATATTTTGTAGAGCGTTTATCTTCACACCCGTCTTTTAAAGGGAAATGAATGTAAATTTCGCTTACTTGTAATGAATGTTAATGAAAATAATTAGTTGGAATTATAGTGCTGGAACCCCCCCCCCCCCCACCTCTTTTTCTTCCTCTCCCTCTCTCTCTCTCTCTCTCTCTATATAGATATAAATATCTCTCTCCTTGTTTTCTGCCTCTCTTTCCATGTCTCTGTCTCTCTGCCTTTCCCGTTCTCTCTCTCTCTCTCTCTCTCTCTCTCTCTCTCTCTCTCTCTCTCGCTCTATCTCTCCTTCTTTCTATGCACTGCGTGATATTAAATGAAAAATAAGCGAAACTATGCCCATTTTGGCCCCCTCCCCTACCTCCCGTTTCTTTCTTATATAGAGAGAAGGTTCAATGTGTGAGCCTTTTCTTTCTTTTTATCTTAGTGCATGTGGGAGAGTATTATACAATATGTTTCCCCTAAAAAATGATAGTAACAGCTAAAGGTCTTGGACCACACTTTCATGCCACAGTGTAGTCCCATTTACCCATTTCAGTGTACAGAGCATGTGTTTGGACCAGTTTGCATATCCTTTTGAAGATTCCCAAACCTCAGGGTATAGACATCATTACGTATGTGCTACCTGATCAACCTTTTCCAATCACTCCCAAACAGTTTCTTCAGAACTCAACTTTATCTTTAAAGAAAAAAGATACGAGAGAGCAAGCTAAATGAGTATATTATCATTATACCCGCGTCAGTGGCATAGTGTAGGTCCAGTCCTTGAAAGGATACAGCAACCATGGATTGGGGGGGGGGGGGGAGGCACCAATCTGAAGGATTGCGATCGAACAAAGCGATCGAGTCAGGGGAGGATGTGTGCAAGGTGATATCATATTATTCTATCCCCTCTCCCTCTCTCTAAGCGTCCTTTCTTCGCCATTAAATGGGAGGGGTGAGGGCGTGCCCCCGTGCCCCCATAGCTACGCCTCTTCCCGGCGTTATTTGATAGAAACCTGTGATGCTGTGCTTGTAGATGGTACACGTCGAGTTTATAAGCAGAAATATTAAGTGTAAGTTGGAAGTACCCCGCTGCGAATCGAGGTAGGGTACGACACCGATTGGCGACAGCCAGGAATTCTTGTGGTCACCTCGAGAAAAAAAACTTGAACCCTACCAAACCAAGAGGGTAAAAATACTCATCTTAAAAGAAAAGGGAAAAGAAAAGAAAACAGAAGGGAGAAAGAAGTATTTAATATTAAATAATAATTCAGAAAGATTCCAATTGAATAAAACAACCTTTTCCGCGAATTCTTTTTGTAGATAATACGTTTATATATCTCTAGAATTGATGGACTGCTTTCTATGTATCATTTTTTACAACTTGTAATTTTGAACGATATAACATTTTCATGTTTCGAACATTTTAGGGACTATTTTTTATGAATCTGTCATGTCTGTGGTCATCCGATATTTTGTTCCAGCGAGATTTGCTCCGGGCTTGATTTTGTCAAAGGTAAGAGCATAGACTAACTGGAAGTAAATTGTATATTAGGTTCAGGTCAAGGGTTAGGACGAACTATTGTATTGGTTGTAAAGTTGAAGAGGTTTGATCTAGTGTAATTAATAATTGACCTAAGGGCAATGACTTTGGCTAGAGTATCGCATTGGAAAATCAGCTGTGAGATTTGCGGAGGAAGGGGTTAAGGAAAACGGACAAAGAAATATGAAGATAGAGAAAGAGAGAGAGAGAGAGAGAGAAAGAGAAAAAAAGAGGGAGAGAGAGAATTAGAAAAGAGAAAGAGAGAGAGAGGGGGAAGGGGGGGGGGGTGGGGAGTGATAAGGGGAAGAATATTGATGGAGACTCGATACTAATTCATAGAATGTGATGGTATTTAGATTTCGTTTCTCGGGTTAAAACTAGCATCAAGCGGCCGGCTCTCCATGGGAACTTTGCCGGGTGCGACAAGCCCCTGTGACCGCCAAGCCCTCCGGGTCCTTGTAGAAAACAATCAAAATAACAACCCCAAGTTCAAAATTTTCATGGAAAACCAATCATTCTAACAGGGCTTGTTAGAGGAATTTGGGATAATAAAGCCGGCTAAATTAGGGTTATGCTCATGCGGCGGCAAGCCACGCAGAATCACTCTCTGCGGCACTGCAAATTCCAACTCAAAGTTTTATTTGCAGTGGCGCTGTGTATGACTGCGCCAGCCTACGCGCTTTGTTCGGAACGGAGTCACTCAAATTGAGGTGTACATGCTACTGAATATAGACCTGCGCTACCACACAAAGATAACATTATTTTAAAGGGTTCGTTTCCATTAACAAACACTCATCGAAACTTAATATTACTTTAAGATAAAGTTGAGTTCTGGTCATGTAATTTTCCCGTGAAAGAAACTGTGTGGAAGGGATTCGAAATTTTGATCATGTAGCACATACATAATTATTGTTGTATACTATGTGGTTTGGGAATCACCAAATTGATAATAAATTGGCTCAGTCGTGCTAAGAGTCACATACACTGTACACAGAAATGTTTACACGGGACTCCACAACATTTAAAATAATGTTATTTTTGTCGCATTTCGAATATGAGGGCTTTTGAAGAGACATCCTTTTCAGGGGACATTTTGTTCTATGATACTCTTCCACAATAATTATAAAAGAATGAAAAAGCTCGTAAAAGATTTTTTTACCTTGACAAGAACTCAACTTTCTCTTTAAGAACAACCTGTACTCATGTCAAGAACGCGTTATCTTTGATGCGATGGAAAGGTGCTAGGCACAGTCTTACTTGTTGAAAACCAAAAAATCTGAGCGGCAGTGTGAACGGAGGGCCGGAGGGGTCAGTGACTGACCAATTACCGTAAGGGGATAAAATGAACTTGACAAAGGGAAGGTTTATAGGGAAAGTTACTACGGCATAGGGTCAATTAATAACTCATTGGAGAAATTGGAAAGAAGATTCTAGAGAAAGAGAGAGAGAGAGAGAGAGAGAGAGAGTGTGTGTGTGTGTGTGTGTGTGTGTGTGACTGTGAATAGGGGGTTACACAGAAAGAACAAAAGAAAAGAGGAAATGGGGTTGGAGAGATGAAGAGGGAAAAGAGATTTTAAAAAAAGAAGGAAGAGGGGGAGAGAGGGAGAGGGGGAGAAAGAAGGGAGAAAGAGAAAGACAAAAGTAGAGAAATACAGAGAAGTAAATGGAGAATGTATAGAGAGAGAGAGAGAGAGAGGGGTAGGGGGGAGGGAGGAGGTAGGAATAGACAGGAATAAACATTTAATTAGGTCTGCAAAAGAGTCTAAAATTATCAAATTCGATATTTATTTGAGATGATAATAATTGTGCACTATGAATGCTTATCAAAACACACACCAAAATACATAATTTTCTGCCTTACACTCACACAAACAATAACAACGTATCAACCACATATGACACAGGTTATAACAAGTAAGAACAATCCTTTTGGACACCGGATATTTATTTAGAGAAAGACTATCTTGGTATCATCCAATTACCCAGTTTAATTCTTCCGAAACACGGCCATTCAATATTTGAAGTACTATCCGCTTGTCCAAATACAGGAGGCAATGTGGTATTTGCGGTTTCCGCGGTTTCGAAACGCAGGACAGCGCGTTCTAATACGTCACCAAACTTTGGACCAATCAAAACGCTTGCTGTCGGTGCGCTCTGTTGTGTGTACGTAGATCATCGAAACGGTAGCACACGCAGCCGAGCGTGCGAGTGAGCATCCCGTAGTCTTTGATACCAAACGCTGTTTGTCTATAACGCCATCCAATTTTGAAAGCCATTCTTTTGTAAAGCAAATTGATGGTTGCTGAATAATCAAAACCCCAATTTCAAGGCTTACTATAACAAGTGATATTAATTGACAGTAATGGATCCAGGATTATAAAAAAGTAAGAGGAGGGAAGCTGCGGAAAAGGGGGAAATACGCCCCCATGTAAACACTGATGGGACATAAAACGTTGAAATGTTCCATGCGACTATCTGCCTATATGATTCCCGTTGAACTTGTTGAGCTATTCCTTTGGAGAGCACCCTAGCCACACAACGGTGAATCGTGGGGGGGGGGGGGCACAATTCCCTCACCCCTTTTGATAATTCAACTCACACACCCCAAATGGGCCTACACCAAGAAAATGTGTAATTTTTCGGCAATGTACCTTCACCCATTTAAGACAATTCACCCCGACCTCGACACGTTATAAACCTGGCTACGCCTGAGGGCGTTCTGAGACTACAGACGCCCTTTTTTATTCCGATGTTAGCATACGCCACTACTCCAGTTATGCTGGTAGCAGAACCATTATGAGTAGGCGGCTAGGCGCTGATTACAATCGTAAAATGTCGTTCAGTAGAAAGAATTGTATGTCACATTTACATGGAAACAGTGATAATTATTAGAAAATATTTTCTTGACTGGTACATAGCAACATCCAAACTTTCTTTTCATTTTCCCTTTTATTTTACAGAGAGTGAGAAGATGAGGGTATTATAGTTTTAAGAAAAGGACTGTCTGAGATTGTTGTTTCGTAACCTTGATCAACACTCAGTGATACCTCAGTCTAACCACATTTCACCTTTATTTTTGTTATTATCTTTTTGACAGTCATTTTTAATTGACGATCATGTGCAGCGAATAAGGATCCTCTTTCATTGGGCTATTTGGACCAGTACAATGTGTAATGTTAACTCTATATGCACTAAGCAACCACACAAATATGCACAGGTGGGACAACGTAATTCATGACTCGCCGTCATCGTTCAAAATTCCACGTAAATTTTGTTAATTATTCAGTAATTACGCGTCTTCATCAATCTGTCTTTAAAAAAAAAATCAATTTTCATCGTCAACGCCACCTGCATATTTTGTGTAAAAACCAATTATATACCTAAACCTGACTATTACGGCCACCCTAGAGAATTTAACCAAACAAAATAGTTAAGTAGTGGTCTTTATGGACACGTTCTGTATCCCATATTTGTAGCTGTAAGTACATACGTGACCGCTATACACAGGTGGCCTGTATAGAGTGGTGGCCAAGTAGAAAGATTTGATTGTAGCAATTCAGGCTTCCGTGGAACGTTACGCAATCAATACACCGGGCGAAATGACGTCATAATGACAACGACGATGACGTGCAGCGAACGACCACGGCATCAAAATATGAAAACGTCAACAGGAATGATAAACGAGCCAGAGTGAAACAACAGGCGATGAAATAAGATATCGGACACGGGCCTGCACGACGAAGGAATTTCTTCCAACAAGTTAACTCGGCCAAGAAGAACCAAAAGAATACAAAACCGAGAAAATCAGGTGGTACAATAGTTTGTCATACACTCTTAAAACTTTATGGCAACGTCACATAAAATGTAAACCCGATATGAAAACACGCACGCCCGCCATGACCAAATAAGGTCAGAAATTCACAAGACTCAAGACGGTCTTGTCTGTCTGTTCGAGTATTCATCCTCCCACCGAGTTCTTACCTTCTTCTACAGTTCATCTTTTTGATCTCTTCAAAGGAGTTGTTCTTACAGGTCGCACGCGAAAAGGTAAAGAGTAAAAATAAAACCACCCATGTTGCGGTGGGTTTTGGAGAACTGCGCTGCATGCGCCGAGAACTGAGAAGGAGAGTTTACATTGTTTTGTGTCAAATTCCGACGACTGAGACAATGCATGTCACAAGATTCCTTTGTTTCTTGATAAAATTACGTAAGGAGAAAGTAATATGAGATTCTCAGTAATGAATTGTAACTTTTTATAATATTTTAATTATGCGAGTACAGACACGGCTGGAAAATCAAGACTAACATGTGCAGGTGGTACTGAGAGGTGTCTTTAAAAAAAACCTTAATCAGGTGTAGTCTATGTTCCAGCCACCACTGAAACTAATAAAAACTGAATATATTCGCAATATTACCACGCCCTAATCATGTGAAAAGGAAAAAATACGTTTAACATTTATTTAACTTGGGATGATTTTGATAAGTAAAGCAATAATTTTAATGCGAATTCGTGATTTTCTCAAAGAAGATCTCAACTTTCATGACCAGTCATGAGCATCAAAATTAGCCTTAAATCTACCATTTTCAATGAAGTTTATTACCTTTTCTAATAATGAACAATAAGGTTTTGTAAATCGCGCGCTGCAGTGATATCGCGTAATGATGCCTTTCCTCTAATGATCAAGCCTCTTAAAAATCTGTTCTTTAGGATTTCAAACAATAATGACGATGTCAAACCCCGGGAAAACCCTGGCCTCCCAGCTTTTTAAGACAAGAAAGAGAGAGAGAGAGAGACGGAATGTATTTCCCTTGCAGAGGGGCCCTGGTCGCGTGGCGTTGAGCGTGTAGACCCCCGTCTTGGAATGGTAGTGAAATAATAAACTATCGACGGCGAAAACGATTGCTAAGGTTCAAAAGGGCCAAACAAGTTCAATCCACTACAAGTTCAAGGGAAGAAAAAAAAAATCATCCGTGCCCTCTTTCTCCATCTCTCTCGCTCTTTCGTTCTCTCTCTTCTTTATTAGCAGCAGGCTGAGAGGCTAAGGCAGGAGTAGAGAGGTCGTCTTTGTTCTGAAGCCGTGAGGAGAAATTTTGGGGTGAAAAATGACGGAAAAGGGAGCGAGAAATAGCGATGGTTGGAGTCGTCTGCTGACGGTCATGAGCACTGCGCGCGGGAAGCCTTTGTGTTAGTCGGCAAGGTGTAGGATCGGAGCGGGTTTGGCGGGAAAGAGGGGGGCGGGCGGGAAGGGACAAAACAAAACACAAATCAAAGGATATGGCAGGAATGAATAGAAGATGGCTTTTTAGCGGGAATTTCGGGCATTTGTTGAAGGCCTGTATCTTAATTCGGACAGGGGTCAATATCAATGTCATTGTCATTTGTATATCAGTGTTAGTTTTATTACTAACAAACTGCGGATTTTATTTGTTAATCCTGCGGTCATTAAAGTTTTATGAATGTCAGTTATTGAATCAGTCTGTAACATTAGCTAAAATAAAACAATAAGCAAAGTATGATTCTCGCATTGACTAGTCTATGAAGTGTCTAGCAAGGATTCCATAATCATATCGCAGTCTGCATGAGTTAAACAAAACAACTCATGAACTAAACAGCGCTCGCATTTATATGCTGAGGGTATTTAGAAACCAAAGGATGTGAGACATGACATACTTTACCGAAAGAAAAATCCCCTTTTACGACCAGTTTTGCATGTAAAATCTATTTTGAGAAGTTTTAGCAATCTTGATCCTGTTAGTGGCCCCGAGGCTGACTGAGGACCGATTTAAGCCCATGCACAAATTTGTGCACCATCTCCACCCGCTATAATTATGAACAGTGGCGTACAAAAAATGGCATTCTCCGTGCATACCCGCTCTATAACAATTTCCAATGATGGCTCAGCGGTAGAACCCTGCAGGTCTCTCACCCGGGAGTTCCAGGTTCGAAGCCGAGTCGATGCGCTAGTTCCATGGAATAAGACATTAATCTTGTATATGACCGTCCCTCGGATAGGAATTCATTAGTCAACATCGAGACCATGTGATGACTTTCCTAGCAGTGAGGTTGGATAGACCTGAACATGAAATGCGAGAAAACAAGGCGATCGAGCGAAGGGAGAATGTCGGAAGGGTTCTTATTATTATTACTTTTGTAATTACCACCTCTCTCTAATTTTTCCCTCTCAATACTTTCTTATAAAATCATCATTCGATGAGAATAGGCAAATGCCGTCCAATACCCCCACCCCCCCCCCCCCCCCCAATGCTCATGTAGCTACGCAACCTCACCAAAGACACCATAGCACCAAAAAGGGTCGAATTCTCGAATGATCAGTGATGACATTGACACAGTTGACTGTGAACCCAAGTTGTACAGACAACCTTGAATGGCAATGGCATTGTCTATTGCACCAGGGGTTAGTAAAAGGAGAAATGTTTCGATTTTATAGATTTCCTGTACCTACATAATGGAAATCACCCGGAAAAAATAAGAATAGAGGAATTTCAAATCTTCTTTTCTAAAGAACGTCCACTCTGCATTCAAAGTGGACCTGTGTCTCATAGATCCATACTTGGTTCTGGTTATGCATGGAAACAATGAGAATGCATTTTTCAAAAATGACGAAAATTGATAATGGTCTTTTGGCCCGTTCCATTCCTAATAACAGCGTAGGCCTCGAGAGCCTTATAGTGCTTTTCAGAAGGCTTACGAGGCCGACGTTGCTGGTCTCGATGGCTATATAGCCATAAAGGTTGTATCACATTAATGTTTCCGGTTTTTTTTCTGGAGGGGGAGGGGGGGGGGGGGGGGGGGTGGCTGCGGGGCGTCGAGTTTCACATTGATCTACGGGCAATATCTAACATTATGGATGCCTCAGCTGCTTAGCTCAGCTTGCCAGAAGAAACATATTATTCTGCTTTTCTGGCCCTAAAGCGATGTGTTTGCAAAACCGCTATCACATGCATGTCAGGTGTCTTAATTGATTACTGCATGGCGCCCAAGCTAGGCATGCACTTCAGGGACCCGTTTCCTTTTTTCAGTGACAAATGACAAAAATCAATGTCAAATCTGCTGATAACCAATCAGCAGCAAGAATTTCACTAGCTTTTAACACAAACTGTCATTTGTCACTGATGACAAATTTTGTGAAACTGGCCCCCTGGTTTCTACCTTAATGGCCTTAATTATTTTATTAAGCCCGTGAATGCAACTACATTTTATTCATAAACACTGTTTGCATTTTCAAGTTTTTGTACGCTATTACCATTGCATGGTGCGTCAATATAATGCGTCAGTCACTGGCGCAGTCTTAGGTCAGAGATTAATAACGTATGCATCGAATGTAACCTTGCCGCATTTATCTTTTGAGAGCTCAATATGGAGACAGAATAGAAGATGTTTCTTAACCCCGTAGACCTACATGCCGTATGCCCCCTTGCACACGAGACGTCTTTTTGATTGTGTCAAGACATGCGCTATTCATACATGTGAACTGAATCGGCACTTACGTCAGTAACTCAAAGTCAAGCCCTTGTTTGCACTGTACATTGTGCAATCACGTTTTGTAGGATGCCACCCTAACCTGGTGCGCCAATAAAGTCAGCGTCAGTCGCTGACGCAGTCCTAAGCCAGGGATTAATGACGTATGCAACGACCATTATTATCGGAAGCTCAATCTGGAGACAGAAGCAGTTGGTGCTTGCAATACATAATTATATAGGCCTATACATTCATTAGAAAGACAGGCCTAGTCAATTAACATGTCTTAGACGACTAAACATTCCTTGCAAACTTGGTGTTCAGTTCACATTTTTTTCCAGATACAAGATACAAGATATTTATTTGGTCTTTGCACAAAAGTTACATAGAAATTTGGTTTCCACTGGCGTTATACAGTAATATTCAAGAAAATACATAATTACAAGATACAAATACATGCAAAAGATAACGAAGCGACAAAAATGGTCACTGGTATTTCAAATTATAATAGTTTCAGTATTAATTAATTTCCGACGCAGAAGTTTGACGTTTATCTTGTGAGTTGAATTTATAAACAGAGTCGGGTACAAATGAATATCTGAATTGTGAAAGGCGGGTTGGGGTGGGGCGAAGTCGGATACCAGAACGATTGAATACAATAAATGTAAACAATTAAGCTTCATGTATATCACATTACTGGCACATGAAAGTAAATTGAATAAATAATCATCTAGCCCCATCACCCTGCCCCATCACCCTTCCCCATCGGGGCGAAACGTGTCCACCATTCAATATTGCATTTCAAAGTTGTTTAGGTGATTATGGTATTAAGTCTTTAAGAAGTTAATCGAATGCTACAGTTAACAATCGTTCTAGGTGCCCGCTTCTATAGAATTAAAATGTTAGGTCTTACATCATACAAGCAATCGCTATCTTACAGCAAAACAACGCTTTTAGACTCCAGGGCCCCCGTCTCATAAACAGCTGCGATTAATCGCAACTTATTTGCGATTGATGTCAAGCGCAACTATGTACAAAAGAGATAGGGGACTGCAAAGTTGCGATTGATTAGAGGACTTGCGATTGATTCGGATCAATCGAAGCTCTTTATTAGACGGGGCCCGAGTGTAAAGGTCCAAGCCTGAGAAAAAATAAACCATCCTGGTCGATTCCTCAGGTTCATCAGAAGTTCTAAGAGCGTGTCCATGCGATAATTTGTTCTTGTTCAAATGCGATGTATTTGTTTATGTTTGTTTTGTATGTTTGTTTACAGGAAGCTTTATTGTTTTCTTAAACACGATTACAAAAAAGGACTTCCGTGACATGAAATCAAGAGCACATTTCAATACCCTATTTTATGTGATACACAAATCATGTTCAGATGTCATTGTTATGTTTGCGCATTTCAATAGGTAACGTACATGTTATTGAAATGGCCTTTAATTGCATTTTCAAACGTAGTGTTCTAAACAGAATCTATAAAATGGATGCGTATTGAAAGTAAAATATTTTCAATGCTGATAGAGTTTCGAATGGTCTAACTTTTATAGACTAAGACAGTATGGCTATTGGTATCAGGCTAGATTAACAGCGCGTATGGACACGCTCGTGGGGTAAGTCTCGGGATCTATTGTAGAAAGGAAAGCGAGGTTATTGATGAAACACGTATTGATTAGTTAATCGTCATCGCACGGCGTTTGCTATATGGCTCAGGCCGAACGCAGTAGATTTCTCCCAAATTGTCTCTAACTTTTTAAAGGGAGTGCTCTACAAAAAACAGGCCTCAATATATTACATAAGACTACGCATTCATATTTCTTTTCCCATAACTATATATAATGATAATCCGAATTTATGTAGCGCTTAATACGAAATACCGTCTCTAAGCGCTTTACGTGCTATTATTACCCCATGTGCAAAAACATCCACACTGTAAGAATATGTTTAGGGAAATTGCCCAACACGAGTAAAATTATGTGTCCGACTCAATTTTTGGCATTTTCCTCGGCCTATCACCTTTACTGGGCAACATTGGTTTGCCACATAAATATGGACAATTTACGTCAGAAGGATTGGTCAAAGATGGATCTTATAATATTTAGAATAAAAAACCTACATCATTAGCTTATTCCTGTTATGTTTTTGTAGTCCCATTTCCCTTTATCTAAGTGAAGTATTATGTAGTGTATAAACAGATTATAAACAGGCAAGTAGTGCTCATATTTTAGTTATTTTGTAATAATTGTGATGGTTTGAAGACCTGACATTTACGAATGCTCCTATGACATTGCAGTGTATAATCAACCGCTCATCAGAAACGCTATATCGTTATATCTAAATACAACTTTTAATCACCATTACGGAACCCAACCTGTAATTATTTCACAATCACACTGACTTTTTGCTCACTGAAGCCGAACGAAATGGATCGGGAGGTCTTTAAGGAGACCGAAAACTTCGTGATTACGAGGCCAAGTATCGATCTCTGGGCCCAACGCAAATGATCCCTAGTCTGCAAGCACAGGCTTTAATATGACACTTTATCACAATTTCCTAAAGCCTTGATCAGATACTAGCTCTGTTAGTCTCTGGACTTATCGGGAGCTGCCTAAGTACAGAGCCTATGCAGTATGATGTCATCCTAGTCTCAAAGTGAAGACATTGTGACGCAAAAACGAAAGACAATGGTGTGTGCCAGCAAAACTACTGTATGGTCCCTGGTTCGAAACTAGGTTTGTTTCTAGGGGACCAATTGTGATTTTTGAAAAATACAGGGGTAGCAATTTACCGCGTGGGGAATACTAATATACCCATATCCTGTTAACTAGGCACAGTAATGACTTAATCCCTTGTTTCTGTAAGTTCATTACCGCGTATTGAAAACGAAAGCAAGAGCGAAACAGAGAAAAAGAAACAAACAGTCGACGCCCACAGAGGTACGGATTAATTTAATTTGGTGTCCTCTCTGTGTTATAGATTAAGTTAGATATTCGTCATCGAATACAGAAATTAACTGATACACAGTTGGAGGAATACTCTGAATAGTTAATGGTGTTAGCTCTAAAAGTTTAAAAATTGTTTTTGATTGTTTGATTGTTTTGATAAATGTTTTTTTACTAGTATAACCTGTTATTCCCGTCCAATTTTGCCATATTCGTAAGGGCTGTGCCCCCCCCCCTCCCACACACACACTCATACATGCTAAGGCTGTAGAGACCAATACTTTCAGTATATTGTTTTTTTTTGGTTGGGGGGGGGGGGGGGTGTCTTTTAATAATTACAGTCTAAACAAAAATCGTTCCATCAAACAATCGCAGTCAGTCGTTCTAAATTCATATTTGATACTCTATTTTGACAATTCGCGAAGTTTGAAAAAGCAGTTTATGGAATTTCTTAGGCCCATCATTCAATTTTGTTCAAAATCAAACATACATGTAAACTTATACATGTACAATGGTTATACTAATTTTGAAATTCACAGAGTAGACGTTTTTTTTTTTTCTTCTCATATTTCGCATAAGCAAAATCCAGTAAAAACAGTAGACGTGACTAGAGATCAACGGTGCAATTCCATTTGCTAATTTAACTTACAGAACCTTATTTAAAAAAACAACGCAATGTGTATATTTGAATTCAGTATCCAGTGTAACCAAGCTCAAACACAATTTAGTTGGTGTGATAATTTTGGGTTGAAAACGAAAGTTGGTCGTTGGTATGTGAGCTTAAAAGATTTACGGGTTATTTGGGGGTTCCCAGGCCTTGTTTTCATTCCTTCTTTTCTTCAGAATGGCTTGATTTCTGTCGATGTTACGTAATAATAGGACATTGACGTCAGCACTTTGTTTGTAAGCACTAGAAATGGTGACTTAGGTAAAACGATGAACAGAGACGGCGAAATGGAGTGAAGGGGGGGGGGGGGGGGGGGGGGGGGGGGGGGGGGTGTCATCTTTTGATATCTAGAATTTGAATGGCGTAGCATGGATCCAGCATCAAGTGGGCACTGGCAAAATTTGGGGGGGGGGCGGACATGGTCTTGCTATATGAAATTTGAAGACAAAAACATGACATCGATTGAAGTTGGGGAGGGGGGGGGGGGGGGGGGGGGTTATTTTAACACATGACAGGGGATGAGGTCTTAGTATTGTCTCTTCTTTTTTCCTTCCTTTTTCCCCCCTCCCTCTTTTATCCCTCTCGGGGCTACTCCACAGACTAATTTTTGTAGGGGGGGGGGGGGGGGCGTTCTCTTAAAGCTATATTTTTTTAACCAGAAACATCCTTCCCAGACATACAGACTAATGACCTAGTTACGGGGGAGGGTCTCAAAGCGAAAGGTGAAACATTAAAACTGGTAAAACTTTTTCCCTCGAACATTGCCTAATTATTTTGACCAGCAACAACATTTCCTGACGTAAGAGACAAGTGACGTAGAAAAGGGGAATGGTGTGGAAGCTCAGATTGAACAGTGAAAAGTAAGAGAACATTTAAAAGAGAAAGAAATATAGAGGGGATGGAACCTTATCTCTAATTTCATTCACCGTCAATCCAAATGCCCCCCCCCCCCATTCCGGGCCCCCATTATCCCAGTGCCCCTTCATTGTATGGCCCCTCGCTACGCCGAAGTCCAATACTTCACGAAGATAGTTTATCGTCATTCAATGTTTAGATGTGTTTGGCTGTGTCGAAAACGGCTTAAAGCTAAAGTTGAGTTCTGGTCATGCGATTGCATTGTGAAAGAAACGATGTGGAATCGATCTGAAAAGTTGATCATGTAGCATATAAGAATGGATGTCTACTGCAAGGTTCTGGAGTCATCAAAATAACAAGTAATTTGGCCCAGTCTTGGTAAAAGTAACAAGCATTGTACATGTATATTGGACTACACAAATATGTGGCATAAAAATCCGTCCCGATTTTTATGATGTTACATGTCATTTTTAGAATATTAAGGCATTTGAAGAGCCATGCTTTTCATGGAACATTTTTTTTCTCTGATGTCCTTCCACACTTGCAGAATAACAATGAAAACGCTCAAAAATAATTGTTCACCTCTTCTCAGAACTCAACTTTTTCTTAAGAACAGAGTTTATTGCAGTCTCATAAAGACTCTAATAATTACAAACGACTGGCAAGGGTTTGCCGACTGCAAACTAAATACATTTCATCGTGAATCATGTCGGCTACTATTCTGATCTTGGTTATTTTAATACTCTGTTTAAAGGGATCCGGTAACTTTGTCTCAGATTCTGAAACAAAATTCTGGATTTAGCTCATGATGCAATGATAATTATAAACCTTTAGGTCAGTCAGGAACCCCATGACTTTTACAAGCCGATCGCCTGTCTGATTATCAAGATATTTATGATTGGAATTACAAATTTTGAAAACCGTTCGCCTGACGGTTTTCATAACACTACAGTCTATTGGGGAAAACGAGTATGGTAAAACCGGTCACTCAAAGATTTTTACTTTTTTGAGGCACTTCTTGATCATTTTGAAGCGCAATTTTTTTAGGGCTTCAATATTACACCATATCACAGACACTGATAACACGTAGGGCCGTGTATCTCAGATTTAACATTGTTAAACGATCCCTTTAAGGAATGACCGTGGTGTGGTTTGGTGATTCAGTCGATCATTAAGATAACATCAGGATAAAATATTATGTCCCCTATCTTTTTTAGTCTTAACACGTTATAATGATGCTGATCGCTTCTGATTCATGTGGTTCGTTAATGGCAAGGTTAATCATTCATAAGGCTACTTGGAAAGGAGGACAAGCTGGGATGCAAGAGATTTATGAAGATGTCGACGACACATCAAACATGTCAAACTTGATGGCCTATTTCGTTTCTTAATCAATCTTTGGGCGGCATACGATTCTAGAGCTCCTTCTTCCGTTTGTTTGTTTTACCTGACTGCTAAGAAATCATGTGTATGCTTGTAAGTAGGCAACTAGGGGACCGACAACTTTAAGTCCTCTCTGAGGGACTTGGTAATCAGGATTAATGCCTTATCAAAGGGCTCGAGCGCAATGACTTGGTTTCGAACCCGTGACCCCCCCCCCGGTCACAAGAGCACTACTCCACCACTGAGCCATCGCGCCTTCCCACTTCAGTTCTATTCTTATAATTCTTTCTTGCTTTTCGTACTAATATCATATTATACGTGTATACTTGAATTCGTTTTTCTTCTTTTTCCTCCATTCTTGATTTATGGTTCTTTTTACAATTGCTTTTATCCACCTCTTCTCCTCCTCGTCCTCTCTTCCATTTCATCATCATCTTCTCCGACTTCTTCTATATCCCCCTCTCTCTTTCTCCCACCGTATCCTTCTTCTCCTTTTTCTAGTAGCTTATTGTGCAATGTTTTATGTAATGTTTTCTTGGGGTATAATAATTTGGTATACTTGAATATGTAATTGGGTGCTCCGTTTCATCGAGCCTTGGCTTTTAGGGGCATCCTAATCATTCATTTTGTACTCTTATTTGTATAATGTCCTTTGTGTAGGCTATGTGATTTTAAATGGTTGAATAAAAGTGAACTAAACTGAACTGAAATTAGACGTCTTTTTCCTCATTATTCCTTCTTGTTTTTCTTTCTTCTCTTTCTTTGATTCTATACCATCTCTCTACCTCTTGTATATCTCTCCGTCTTGTCTCCCTAAGCCCCTCACAAGACAGGCCCGATCTCACTATTCCAACAGCACAAGTGCGTCCACTTATGTTCTTATTTGAGTACACGTGCAAACTCGGGGAACGACCACTCCCCTTCAACAAAGGTGTCCTCAAAAGAAAGAAAAGGAAAGAGAAGAAAATGACTGTATCAAAGGGAAGTTTTACAAGTGAAACGAGAAGGAGAAAATAAAGGCTCGATTAAAAGGGAATAAGGAAGAGAGAGAGAGAGAGAGAGAGAGAGAGAGAGAAGGAGAGAGAGAGAGAGGAAGAGAGGAAAAAAAGAGAGAGAGAGAGAGATAGATAGAGAGAGAGCTGTCTGAGATATAGAATGAAACATTTTTGAAAGTATTTTTTCAGGACCACAAAAGTGTCCCCCACTATCACGTTTTTTTTTTGGGGGGGGGGGGGAGGGGGCACACCCTTTCAGCGTCTTTAGCATTGAGAAATGATATATTTCTCATGTCCATACTAAAGAATCGAAAACAAATTTCTACAGGGCTAGCCCAAGATATAATATTGATGTACATGGTTTAATTCCTTTGGCTTTCCTTCCCCAACTCTCTCTTTTGTTTAGTGTTTTTCTTTGCCATTTTTCTCTCTTACCATCTTTCTCTCCTTATTCTTCTTTTCCCCTTCTTCCTCTTCTCATCGAACTGTCCTGTAGATCTTTTTCATCATTCCACTCATCAAGCTTCCGTATAGCCCCCTTCCCTCTGAAAAATCCACCCCCCCCCCCTTCACGGACCTAAAGGATAATGTTAATGAATTCCTTATATATAACAATAGGAACATCCCCCACAATCATTCAGCAATCGACCCCTCCCCTTCCTTTACGTCTCCTACCTTACCGGTCTGTACGACAATGGTATTGGTAATGAATTCCTGTTAACAATAGGAACAACCCCCATATCTATCCATCCCCCCTCAACCATACCATTCCAAACAAATCTCTGGCCTGTATGATAATGGTAATGAATTCCTTTTAACATTAGGTGCACCTCGTAGCTATCCACCCCCACAATACCTTTCTTTTCTAACAGGCCTGTATGATAATGGTAATGAGAATTGAAATCCTGTTCAGATGTACAATAGGTGGCATCCCCCACTATCATCCCCTCTCCCCCTTCCCACGGCCCTACTCGAGTAAAGAGCAAAATCCAATTTGAGAAATATGTTGATCTGCTCCGAGTGAGTGTTTGGTCTCTGGTTTAGGCCCTCCATTAGGACTTGGGACTTTGTTGGTCCAACTCCAGTTTGGCCTGGGATGATTCACACTACCAGATTAAAGGAACAATCCACTATTGCTGACCGTCTGGTATGGTTCACTGAATCTGTTCCCTGTTACACAGGCCTAGCTCATTGAGCCCCCACCCCCTCCCACACTGTTTTCTTAAAATGTTAACAAATTATTGTGCACCTCTCCCAGAATGCACTTTTCTATTTAAAGGGGAAGTCCACCCTGATATTAAGTTGGTTTTAATAGAAGCAGAAAAATGAGAGAAACTTATAAGTCAATGTGTGAGGAAAATCCTATTAAAAATCAGAAAATTATGATTTTAAGAAGTTATTATCAATCAAACACAAATTGGCAACTCTTTAACATATCTTGCGAGCTTCCTTCGCATTTGCCCTCATATCTTACCTAAAGAAAATGTTCAATCATACTTTCAGTCACCCTAAATATGATTATTGCAAATATTTTTTTTTTAATACAACCCCTGTGAAATACAAATCTATTCCATTATCAATAACTAAGGAAATGAAAGCTTATGAAATTTCCTGGACAGAGAAAATTGGAGAGGAGCTTGCAAGATATGTCAGTGTTCCCAGTTTGTATTTTCATTTGATTGCAACCTCAAAAAATCATGAATTGCATATTACTAATTGATTTTTGCTCAAACCTTCACTGACCTGTTCCTCTTATTGTTCTGCTTCTATCCGCAAAACCAACTTAAACATCAGGGTGGACTTGCCCTTTAATTGTAAGCATACAGTCCTAGTGAGTAGTGGAGACTCCTAAGAACACACACACAGGTCTAACTCTAAAGTCTCACAGAATGTCTTCTTTTCATTAGATGGGTTTAGGCCAATAAGCAAAGAGAATAGAAACCTTCACATTTGGGGATATTCTTTGGGTTCTGGGTGTAGGGTCTATGAGTAAAGGCTCCAGCTTTAAGATCATTGTCCAATAGGACACTTCAACTTTCACCAAAATACAGTAAAGAGAGACAGGAGAGACAAGGCAGAAAGAAAGACGAAGGCCGGGAGGGGCGGGAGAAGTGAGAAAACTAATAAGCTTACAAGTACTGAAGTGTGTAGATTAAATAGAAAGACATGAGGGAGAGATAGGGAGGAAGAGAGAGAGAGACATACACAGAGAGAGGGAGAGGGGGAGAGGTGGGGGGGGGGGGGGGTAGAGGCAAAAAGTGAGAACAAATTAAAGGATGGAAAAAGTAAGAGGAAGATAATAGAGAGTGGTATAGATAGAGAGACAAACACAGATCACGAAAAGAGAGAGAGAGAGAGAGAAAGAACGAGAGATAGAAAGGAGAGGGGCGGGGTTGGAGGCATGCCATATTAAAGCTCGGGACCACTTTACTGAGTAAATATCAAGCAATGTTCATGAATTGTCATTCAAATAATAGCATCAATCATATATTATAAAAACAAACATCATCTCATCAATCTATTTCATGAAAATTACCTGCAATATGAGGAATACACGCATTGATGAAAAAAAAATTAAGATTCAAGTTCTGGTAAATGTAAATTTTAAACATTTATTTGTAGGCTCTCTCAACCTTTTGTATTCCTAGATGGAAGGAAGAATAAAGTAGATATTTCACATGTAAATTGCTAAAAGCCCTAGTATAATACAAACAAAAAAATGACTAAGACTTGCCTAAAAGCTTTGGAACAAATTTTTATGCTACCAGTTTTTGAAATATATGTATATTTATTTTCTGGCACCCTACATTAAAATTGAAAATATATAAAATAGCAGTCTACAAATGCAATGTTTATAATGGTTAATGATTAAAACAATAATATTCTGGGTTTATACAGCAATTTATTTTGATTTGATTTGATTTTCTTCTGCATTCGAGTATACAGTTTTTCGATAACAATATAGTAATATAAGATACAATACACATTTTTTTAACAGTGAATCATAAAAAAGCAAATACAACTGTTTTTTTCAAAAACAAAATGATAAACTGTCATAAATAATTAATTTCATCAAACATTATATAATTATTTGCAGAAGAAGGACTGTCATTGTAAGCAGATTGCTTGAAAATATGACAGCCCCAGACAAATATATATCAACAATGTCTCTAAGCACTTTACAGATATACCCCAGTCATTGGATTCAGGCTTGCCTGTATACAAAATGTATGCACATTCTCCACTCCCTGGGGAGCAGTCCAGCCAGGTGCCATATTTACAGATGCTTACAATGCTGAGCAAACTACAATGACTTTTGCATCCTATTAAAGGTAAAGACCAGTTATGGTCATGCGATTGCATTGTGAAAGAAACGTTTTGGAATCGATCAGAAAAGGTTGATCATCTAGCATATAAGTATTGGTGTGTACTGCAAGGTTCTGGAATCATCAAATTGATAAGAAATTTGGCCCAGTCTTTGTAAAGTTACAAGCACTGTACACAGAAAGATGTATATGGGACTATGCACATGTGCGCGACACGTGCGTTTATCTCTCACACACCAATAGATTTGTATTTTCAGTAGTGAAAATCATATCTACTAAGTAGCCATACTTACCTATACCATTAATGCTATTCCCTTACTTTACCCGCTATTTACCGGCAAAGGTTTTCTCCTTAGAGAAAAACACAAAAAGAGTCTGTAAACACAGACTAAGTCTTTTTGTGACGTCATACTCCGTCGGAGTCACTGCAGGAAACCCCGACCGTCAGTAGTATATAAGGCCCCGCGCCAATAACACTTCCTCTTTCCAAGGCGCCTGTTACGCCATCATCTAACTCAAGGGGAAGGAGGGCGGGTTTGGTATAGGTAAGTATGGCTACTTAGTAGATATGATTTTCACTACTGAAAATACAAATCTACGGCAGACTACGCCATACTTACCTATACCATTAATGCTAGATTACCACATGTTAACTATGGGAGGAGGGAACACAGATAGATGATGGACCAAAACATAAATAAGTCATCGTGTGAATTCCTTACCCAGTTTAAGATCTTGAGCAAGACAGCACTGCCCTTGCAAACTCAGTCTCAGTCTGAAGTACATCGGACAGGTAGCATGCCGTAAAGGTGTTTGAACTTGACCAGTATGCAGCATTGAGTATGTCCTCCATGGAGGCACCGTTGAAGAGGGCCCATGAGGCAGCAAGGCCCCTTGTGTCATGTGCTCGAATTCTGTCAGAAAGGAGGGCAACCTGGCCCGCTGATTGATAGCCGACACAATCCAACGAGAGATGGTATCACGAGAGACAGCTTTATGTGGTGGTAGACAACTAACGAAAAGTTGCTCTGATGACCGTAAGTTCTGTGTCCTGTTTATGTACCACTTTAGAGCTCTAACTGGACACCACAGTTTATCTTCAGCGATGGAGGAGAGGGACTGTATAGAAGGAAGAACAATCTCCAGGGGCTGGGATGACTCACGTTGGTTTTTGGCTAAGAAGCGTGCATGTGGGAGGAGCCTTACTTTGTTCTTCTCCCAGCGTATGTGACCTGAGCTGGTGGTAAGTGCATGGACAGAACTGCGACGTTGACCAGAAGCTGTTGTCAGGAGAAAAACTGTCTTGATCGTAAGGTCTTTAAGAGAAGCTTTGTGTAGGGGCTCATATGGGGCCCTACTAAGAGTTTGGAGTACCTTGGGGAGACTCCAGGCAGGAGATAACGTCTTCTTACTGGGTCTAGTAAGAAAAAAAAAATGATTTCATTAACCTTGTCAGCATGATAGATGAGGATACAGATTCGCCGTTCGAAAACCCTTTGTGAATAACAGCTATGGCTGACCTATAGCCACGAATAGTGTTAAGTGAAAGACCCTTGTCATAAAGAGAGATAAGGAATTCAGCTAGCTCACCTAAAGATACTTTGGGTGGATCAATCTCTGATTCCCGGCACCATCTGATGTAGTGCAGAAGTCTTGAATCATAGGTGGATCTAGTTGACTCTCGGAGGCACTGTGCTGTAAGATCGGCAGCCCTTTCAGAAAGTCCCGCCGCAAGTGCTGTTGCCCTGTAATTGGCCAGAGTGTTAGTTTCAGTCTCGAAGGATTCGGGTAGTACTGTTTTGTCCCCGGTTGTCTCAGTATGTCCTTTCTGTCTGGTAGGATTACTGGGTAATCGTTCAGAAGGTTCACCAGAGTTGGAAACCATGGTCGACGGGGCCACCACGGGGCGATTAGGAGGGTGGTGGCATTCTCCTCCCGGACTTTGGTCAGTACCCTTGTGATGATTGCAAAGGGAGGAAAAACGTAGCTGAGAACGTTGTTCCACGGGATCGAGAACGCATCTGTTGCCAGGGCCTTCGGGTCCCTGTGTTTTGTGCAATATGTTTGTAATTGTCTGTTCAGTTCCGAAGCAAATAGGTCGACAGACGGCTGGCCAAATCGATTGAAGATGTGTCTCGTTATCACGGGGTGGAGCATCCATTCCGTCGGTAGATATCTCCCCCGTGATATGAAATTGGCAATGTAGTTGTCCTTGCCCGGTATGTACGATGCCCGGATGTAGATTGCCTGGTTGATGCACCACTGAAGGATTTCCAATGTTAGGAAGCACAGGGTTCTTGATCTGGTTCCCCCCTGATGGTTGATAAAAGCCACTACAGTCTTGTTGTCTGACTTTATGAGGATTGACTTCCCCTCGATCTCTGTCTGAAAATGTAGGAGGGCCCGTTGGACAGCTACCATTTCCAATTTGTTGATGTGCCAATTTCTTTCCAGAGGGTTCCATGCCCCCCCGGTTTGGTCGAGATCTAGCACTGTTCCCCAACCTTGTTTCGATGCATCTGTTAGGATCGTGAGGGTTGGAGGGGGGACTTGAAAAGGTTTCCCTGCTGTTAGATTGGGGAGATGCAACCACCACTGAATTGCTGCTCGAGTCCTGGAATTGTTGGGAACCATTGTCTTGTTTGCCTGTGACGTTGGGCATAGGTATTTTGTAGGTGGATTTGGAGAATTCTCATGTGTTGTCTGCATTGAGGTACCACATCCACTAGGCTTGCCAGTAAACCCAAGAAGACCTGCCAGTATTTGACCGAGGACTTTGGGGCATGGAGTAGGTTGGAAGCCGTCTCTTGCACCTTTAGGATTCTGTGAGGTGTTGGCGTTGCTTTTTGACTTTGGATATCTATGGATGCCCCCAGAAATTCCGGGTTCCGGGTTGGGGTTAGTTTTGATTTCTCTCTGTTTATGATAACCCCAGACTGGTGACGAGATCGATTGTGGTCTGAACCTGTCTGTTTAGTGACTGTTGTGAGAGGCCTAGAATCAGCCAGTCGTCGAGATAGCAGAATATTTTTATCCCTCTCTCTCGTAGTGCGGCTGCGACTGCTCTTACTATATGAGAGTGAAAGTGCGAGGGGATGAGCGAAGTCCGAACGGGAGGGCTTGATAGACATATGTTCTTTCCCCTATCGCGAAGCCGAGCAGATTCTGTGACCAGGGGGCTACAGGGACGTGTAGGTAGGCATCCGACAGGTCTATAGTTGCTGCCCACTCGTTGCATTGGATGAGAGGCAAGATTTTGGAGAGACTTTCCATCTTGAACTGTTGATTTGGAACAAAGTGATTTAGTCTCTTTAGGTTGAGGATCATTCTGTATTTCGGTGGTGATCTGTCGCAATTTTGTATGAAAGTTTTTAATCTCCCCCCTACTGGTAGGGGATATTGGGGGACCCGCAACGGTCGTGCCAGATAGTCAGAATTGTTGACCCCCCGGCTGGGGAGGCGCTTGAATTTTTGCTGAAATTTTGATTGTCCTCGAAAGGATGATTGTCCTCGAAAGGGCTTGTTGTCTCCCCATTTCTTTTGTGGCGTTTTGCTCTCAGCTGAAAATCGGGGTGACTGGCCCTGGGTGGATGGCTCCCGGTATCTGGGAGTGTGGTCTCTATCGTTGTGTGAGTGTCGATAGGTTGAGCTCGATGGGGCAGATAACTTGTACACCGTCTTGTCTGCTGTATTTGATGCAGTGATTGAGGATTCCAGGATCTCCTGAAACTTTCCTCCGAAGAGATCTTCACCTTTCACAGGGAGTTTTTGGAGGAGAGCTGCAGCATTTTTTTTCTATTTGGAGATGTTCAAGGACAAGCGATCTCCGAAGGCGAGTAACGAGGATGCTTGTTCTAGTCGCCTGTTCAAATTGGAGTTCTGCAATCTGCAGTAGCAGGTCTGAGATAAGCTTACGATCTTCAGGTGAGATATTGAGCTTGTCTGCCTCACGTTGGGCAGTGAGTAAATAAGTTTGATAGGCAGCGAGCCTCATTGAGCCCCGAGCTGCTGAGTCAACCGCGTGTAACTGTGATTCCATCATGTTAAATTTGGGGGAGCGGAGGGGGTTACGTCTCGACGTTGATCTTTTTGCCCTGGCGTCCCCCACTCGGGTAGCAGCGTCTGGTACGGACGGGGCCTTGAAAAAGGCCTTATATTCAGTTTCCCCGAAGGGAAACTTGCGACTTACCTCCTTCCGCAGGGGTTTCAGTCTGGTCCCTCTATCACTCAGGCTGTTCACGCACGATATGAAGGGAGCATCAAGCTTAATGGCACACGATGATGCTTGTTTGTCACCACTTAGATGAGAGTCCAAACAGAAAATTGGTTTAGGAACATTTTGCTGTTGTTCTGCTTGTTCTGCCTTCAGCTGGGGGCAGTATTTAGTGATAATTTCCGCTGGTTGAAGCGGCTTGATATTAACATCATCTGCGTCCTTGGTGGGGAATTCATGAACACTTTCACCCAACAGAGAGGCAGAGTCACTGGCAATGTCATTGTCTGGAACAGAAAAGGTAGTTCGCTTTCTGCTAATGCCAGTATAATCCATGTCAGAGAGTGTCGAGGAAGAGGCAGAGTCCGTCCATTTTCTCTTCCTGGAACCAGCCATAGGTCGATGATAACTAAGTTCAGAGTTAGACTCATCATCGAGTTGAATAGAGGCGGCATATCGTGCTAAGCCAGGTCGAAAAGAACGAGGAGGGGTAGGGCTAGCCTCCCGACTGCGACGTGAGATTCCCTCTCGTTGTCTTGGCCGCGAACGCCCGGCTGAGTCCCCGGCGGATACCGGTGGGTCGTCGTGTGAAGAATCGCCCGGCCCGTCGGGCTGGGTTGCCGTCGCCGGTGCGGTGGGTCCTGATTTTGGTACCGAGAAATTCCCAACAATGGGTTGATTTCCGGACTGAAAAACCGCCTGAAGAGTCTGAAAAAACCAGTTCGCGGCTGCAGATGGATCCATGGACATGGTTGGTTGTTTTGGGCAATCCTGTTTGTGTATTTCTTTCGGATATATCGACGGATTGCTCATGTAATTCTCCCTCCGTTATCACGTTTTACCGGAAGAAAGTTTGGTTGAATTGGAGTGACAACCTCGTCCCCACTGGGGCTCATAACCTCCGTCCCCAGTGGTAGTCCACTGCTCATTTCATTTTCTTTCGTGGGAGGGTTGTTTGGTTTCCCCCGATCAGAGATCGGCTCATGGGATGTAATCTTCGATACCCCCGGGGTA
This sequence comes from Strongylocentrotus droebachiensis, assembly GCA_035222895.1. Taxonomy (NCBI): domain Eukaryota; kingdom Metazoa; phylum Echinodermata; class Echinoidea; order Camarodonta; family Strongylocentrotidae; genus Strongylocentrotus; species Strongylocentrotus droebachiensis. The sequence continues at coordinate 228,560 of JAVYIG010002770.1, forward strand.
GCACCCGCGTTTTTGGGGTTAGATTTTCGTGTAGTTACCTCCGTCCTCCGTGGTGGTTTTTCTTTCGTGGGAGGAGGGTTTTGTTTCCCCCGATCAGAGATCGGCTCATGGGATAAAGTCTTGGATACCCCCGGGGTAGCACCCGCGTTTTTGGGGTTTGACTTGTCTGTTGGTTTCTTGGTTTTCGAAATTGTCTTTTTCGATTTTGATGGGGTTTTGTTCCCCTTTTCAATCGCTGGGATGTCCGTCACGGACCCATCCTTAGCGGTGTTTGTTGACATCGTTTTTATTTTTGAAGAGTTGAAGTCTTGAAGAGCCGGTGAAAAGATTGCGAGCGCGCC